>OZ024761.1:28334471-28346971 GCA_964016885.1 Eledone cirrhosa
CGGAATTTTTTTTTTTTTAGAAAAAAGAGTTTGCATTTTTAAAGAATGTATATATATATATATATATATATATATATATATGCAAAAGTTTTATTTAAAATTGTTGGGATACAACAAGTAAATATTTTATTCATCTCAAATGTTAAGATAACTCAACAACCTATCACTTAGAGCTTTCGCTTTCTCTTCTCTCTCTCTTTCTCTCTCATTTTTCTTTTTTCTCTCTCTTGTTCTTCTCTCTCTCTCTCTCTCTCTCTCTCTCTCTCTCTTTCTCCGTAACCCAACGGCTTATTTAAAAATATCCAATGCAAATAACCCCACTATCCGGGAGCTTCCAACAGAAATGGTCGCATTCTTTAAGGGTATGTCAATATTCATTTATAAAACTGCTCTATATTATATTTTATCTGATGAAAGCACACCATAATTTAACTTGGTGTCCTTGAAATATGTATAATGAAATAAATATGGTTTTATAAATATAGTTTCCATATGTTAATATCGTATATATATATTTAACAAGTGAAAGAGAGTGAGTAAGCAAGAAACCTGTTGAACTAAGAGTTATTAATCAGAGTATATACACAGTTGTTGGTCATATATTTCAAACAAAATGAGGTATGAAAAAAATAAAATCAGCAGTCTTTAACACTCACACAGAAATACACATATACATACAGACGCACAGACGTAGACATATACACACATACACAGAGGTACACTCACACATACATATACACACACTTACACACACCAGAGTTACACATACACATACATATACACACAGATGCACACACAGAGTTACACATACACACAGAGGCACACCCATACACACACAGAGTTACACATACACACACATATACACACACATATAGAGATACACATACATATACACACAGAGGCACACACATACTCACACAGAGTTACACATACACACACAGAGGCACACACATACACATACAGAGTTACAGATACACACACAGGTGCACACACATACACACATACGTACAAACACAGAGGGTGTGTATTATTGTTTATTAATGTATATGTATATATATACATATATATATATATATATATATATATATATATATATGTATATATATGTGTATATATATATATATATATATATGTATGTGTATATATATATATATATATATATATATATATATATATATGTATATATATGTATGTGTATATATATATGTGTATGTGTATATATATATATATATATATATGTATGTATGTGTATATATATATATATATATATATATATATGTATATATATATATATATGAAAAGAATAGAAATTATTGTGAGCAAGAAGCCAACAGTATTCCATAATATATAAGTGACTATAGCGTCAAAATGGAAAAATAGTTAACGTAAGATGTGGGAAAGTAATTCAAACTCAATATATATATATATATATATATGTATATATATATATATATGTATATATATATATATATATATATATATATGTATATATATATATATATGTATATATATATATATATATATATGTATATATATATATATATATATATATATATGTATATATATATATATATATATATGTATGTATATGTATAGGTGTTTGTTTAAAATGGGCAATGAACTCCTCTGTGTAGGTATATATATATATATATATATATATATATATATGTGTGTGTAGCAAGAGAATTGGACATTAACTGATGATGGTGATGATGATGATCATCATCATAATACACACACATATATATATATATATATAAACATACATACATATATGTAAACATATACATTTGCATGTATATAAACATATATATATTCATCGCTTTTCGAACATACATACATACATACATATCTTGGTGATAGCAGAGATATTAACAAGAACAAAACACCACCAAAAATACCATCATATATAATTAAAATAGAAAAAAAAGAGTGCTGACCTACGAAAAACCATAGGATATGTGACAATGCTCCTTACATGCCAACAAACACAAAAAGAAACCTCACTCCTCACCAGCAAAGAGTGAAAAATAAAATAGAGACGATGTTTGGTAACAGTAGAACCAGAACTCTCCAATATAAGCTGATCACCCTCAAACAAGAATTGAGAGCTGTTGGCGAAAAACGCCGATACCTGAAGAAAAGTGTTTAATAAAAGATTCAGACGAAACCAAACATCAATCTATAGAGATATGAAGGGCAAAATAATAAGTGTTACTGAGGCCCCATCCCAGAAAGACAGATTCCCTTTGGAGCAAAATATGGGGTGAAAAGAAGAATTTCAACGAAGATGCAGTGTGACTCAGAGAAATCCGAAAGAACTATTGCTCCTACACTACAACAAAAACATACGAAATAAGTGAGGCTACCCTTGAGACTGTGCTAGGAAAACTCCAAGACAAGAAAACACCAGGAAGAGACATGATTGTCAGCTACTGGTACAAAAAACTGATATTCTATCGGAGGTATCTTACTGACCTCTACCAACAAGTTCTTAAGGGAGATACCGGAATGGTTGACATTAGCACAAACATTACTGGTCCCCAAGAACAAAGACACCCACTTGGCAAAAAACTACCGACCCATTGCATGCCAGAACCTGATTTATAAGATGTATACAGCCTGCCTGAACCTATTCCTCCAAGATCACTGTGAAAATAATAACATCATCACAGATGAACAAGCAGCTGGAAAGAAAGGGGTTTGGGGATGTGCTGAACAACTCCTAATCAACAAAACTGCGATGTCGGAGGTGCGACAACTTAGGAGGAATATGACTACAGTCTGGCTGGACTACAGGAAAGCTTTTGATTCTGTTCCTCACTCTTGGATGATAGAGGCCCTCCAACTGACATTATTGTCAGAGCCATAGAGAGGCTGTCTTCTTCTTGGGCTACTATCCTAAGGTTAAAGACAGAGAGGGAGGACTCTATTTTCACTGATAAAATAAAATATTGCAGGGGTATATTTCAGGGGGACAGTCTCTCTGTGATATTATTCATCTTGTCATTAAACCCCTTGTCCTTTCTGCTCAAGAAATGTGAGGGATACATCATTGGCTCACAGGAGGACAGAAATACGAACCTAACCCATAATTTCTTTGTGGACGATCTGAAACTCTATGCCAAGAACATGGATGGGATGAAGAAAAATCTTGACCTGGTTACAACGTTCTCAAAGGATATAGGAATGGAGTTTGGCCAAGATAAATGGTCATACATGACTGTAAAGCAGGGAAAAACAACAACCCAATCTAGCAACATTGTCATCAAGGGCCTAACTGTTTCACCGATATCTGATGAGGACTGCTACAGATCCCTGGGGATAGATGAGAACATATCCTATAATGGTATCTGTAATAAAGAACGCGCGACCAAGGAATACTACACCCGATTAAGAAAGATCTGCTCATCGGAACTCTCTGCACAAAACAAAACAGTGGCTCACAATGTGTTTGCTGTGCTTGTCCTAACACCAACGTTTGGAATACTCAATTGGACGATAGACGAAATCCGAGCAGTTGATGTTGGAACTCAAAAAATACTGAACAACACCAGAAACTTCCACATCAACAGTGACATAGACCGCCTTTACTTGAAACGTAAGCAGGGAGGCAGAGGCGTAACATCAGTCCAGACAACATTTGAATGTCGCATCATATCTCTCCGACAACATCTACGAACCTTGAAGCGTAGGAGCCCGTTTCTGGAGCAAGTCTATCTGCATGAAACAGATAAGATCATGAGAGTTGGGAAGGAATTCCTCGAGAGATATTCCCTGTGTGATAATCAAAAACTCACACCCAGGGATGTCGCTCAGCAGTATCGCAGTGAATCCATGGATGAAAAACTGCATGCCTATCAGCAAAAATGATATGATGCCAGGAAGCTCCAGAGTGAGAGCAATATAGATAAGGAAAGTAGTCTATCTTGGACCAACAACCGCTATATTGGCTCCCACTTTGAAGGATACGCTTTTGCAATCCAGGAACAGGAGATTAGCAGCAAATACCTGATTCACAAAAGAGATAGAGATGCAGGCAAAACACCTAGATGTGATAACAAGTGCAGACTCTGCAGAACTAACATCGAGGATATCACCCATGTCATCAGCAGCTGTCCAAAGATGTCATCGCAGTACTATCTACCTATGAGGCATGATGTAGTGGCCAAAACAATGTACAATGCAGTTCGTAAAAAAGATAGCCCCGATAATAAACACATTAAAAGCTACAGCAATATGGAAGACATCCATGTACATAATATGAAAGAGTACTGGTGGAATGTTCCAGTAAAAACCCCAATAAAATGCAGGCATAACAGACCAGATATTATGATATGGGACAGGGAGAAGAACGCATGCACAGTAGTGGAAATTAGCTGCCCAGCAGATGCCAATATAATATCAAAGATTAGTGAAAAGGAGAACATTTATGCAGAACTGATGAGAAATCTGCAGATATTCCACCCTGATTACACCTTCAGATTTATGCCTGTGATTATTGGGGCACTGGGGTATGTTAGTAACTGCCTCAATACAAATCTTGAGAAGCTAGGCTTCACAGGAACAGAAAGAACACAACTAATTAGGAAATTACAAGTACAATCCATTAATGGAACAGTAAAAATATGTAAAACATTCCAAAAATGTTGCATCTAATAACTGCATATACACATGTACAGATACAAAGCATATACACATGCACACATACAACTCAAAACATCCACACATACAATAACATCCATATCTACACATGCATGCATACATACATATCTTCCTAGTTGATGTTGTGTAAATTCCAATGAGAGAGTCTTGTGTCTATGTTAGAAACCGACTCTCTCTATATTGGTAAAACTTTGTGAAATTATAAAACCAGAAGAACATACATACGTAAATACATACATACATACATACATACATAAAAACCACTCAAAAAGCCTGGCATGGAGTTCCGACAGGTTAATGACATCACACCTTGAGGGATATCTCTATGCAATACAGGAACAAGAGCTCCCTACCAAATATCTGCTGCACAAAAGGGGAGGGCCATCAGCTGACAATAAATGTAAAACAAAGATCGAGGATGTAAGCCACATTGTTGCCAGCTGCGAAAGAATGTCATCTCGCTACTACCTCCCCATGAGACACGGTGGGATAGCTAAAAGCATCTGGAACGCACTTCGGAAAACAAAATGAAAAACAAACGAGGAAGAATTTTTGAGACAGATGGCACTAAGGAATACTGGTGGAACCTGAAAATAAAAACTGCCACCAAATTAAAGCTCAACCAGCCTGATATTGTTGTTTGGGACCACACATTGAAAACGTGTTCTGTTGTGGAGATCAGCTGCCCACTTGATGTAAACGTTGTCAGAAAAATACAGGGGAAGGAGGACATCTTAGGACCATTGATGAGGAGTTTACAAATCCAGTATCCAAGATATACCTTTAGCTTCATACCCATCATTATTGGAGCTACGGGTTATATACCAACCCGCTTGGACCAGAGTATGACTGAACTTGGATTTGCGGACAAAGAGCGCAGCTCCCTAATTCATAGTCTACAAATGGCTACGATAGCTGGCACCTTCAAAATTTGCAAAACATTCTTGCGATTCAAGGGATGACAATTTCTTTTCTTTTACAACCTTGCCACCAGGAAGGTGGCGGTCAAAAAAATATAGTCGAAATTAAGAGAAAGAGATAACATACATACATAGGCATAGATATACATACATATGCTGACCAAGCTCTGTTTTCAAAGTTGGTAGTATAGAATAATTCCTTTCTCCTTTCTTATATACTGACAGTACAACAAAACAGGAGACATTTTCAGCAATTAATTTCTAGAAATATAGAACCAGAGAGGAAAATGGCTACCGAAATCAGGTATTGATTCCTATACCACGCTGACAGCTCATCAATCAAAGGTGATGTTATGTTAATAGTTATTAATTTTTAAACATTAAAAGTCAACTTGGTGCTAGCTGTTTATATATATATATACATACATATATATATATACATATATATATATATATGTATATATATATATATATATATGCATATATATATATATGCATATATATATATATATATATGCATATATATATATATATATATATGCATATATATATAAGCATATATATATATGCATATATATATATATACATATATATACACATATGTATATGATATATATACATATTCATGCATATATATATAAGCATATATATATATGCATATATATATATATACATATATATACACATATGTATATGATATATATACATATTCATGCATACACATACATATATATATATGTATATATATATATACATACATACATACTTACATACTTATACACACATATCAACACACACCCACACATATATATATATATATATATATATATATACATACATAGATACACAAACACACACATATATGCATATATATATATATAAACACGTGTGTGCAGTTTAAATGGTAAAAAAAATATATATATATCGATATAGACACAAATACTGTATCACTTGGATACGATACATTCCTGTGATGATATTGGCCTTTTAAAAGTCCAACCAGTCACGCCATCTGTTGTGCTTCCACAATTTAATGGTTAACACACTGCCCTTTATACTCGATATTTTATAATGCCTGACAGACTATACACAAGCTTTCTTCTCAGTTTCTTGTGGTGTTTGTTCTGTGTATTTGTGTTCCATGTCGTGAGTTCTTGGGTAAGATATTTAATATGTAAATCAGTTGAACAGCACCACTGAGGCCTGGGGTGTCTTTAGCAGAGTTCAGTTGCAGGAAAACAAACTAGAACTCAAGTTTGGGGATATATTCTGCCATTTTTTTTTATCAGATTCGGGCACAATGAAAGATAAAAGGTCAGGGATGCAGTCCTTTCCTTCATGATTATTATTTGGGGTTATTTAAATTATTTTATCCCTTTTTATAATGAGGGAGAACAAGAGAGAGAGAGAGAGATGACCCATATTATTCCTGATGTCGGTGTATGGGTGCCACTGTGGCTTATAGTATGTCTTGAACATATAAAACCTGGTGGAGCCCATCCCACTCAATGTCTGATCACAGCCTAATTATTGCAAAGAATGAGAGAGTGAGGGTGGGAGTGAGAGAGTGAAAGTGGGAGAGAGAGTGAGAGTGGGAGAGAGAGTGAGAGTGGGCACGAGAGTGAGAGTGGGAGTGAGAGAGTGAAAGTGGGAGTGAGAGAGTGAAAGTGGGAGAGAGAGTGAGAGTGGGCACGAGAGTGAGAGTGGGAGTGAGAGAGTGAGGGTGGGAGTGAGAGCGTGAGAGTGGGAGAGAGAGAGAGAGTGAGAGTGTGAGGTGAATAAGAAAAAGATATATAAATAAACAGTTTAGATAAATAAAGAGTTTAGACTCATCCTCATCGTTTTTACATCCACTTTTCCACGCTTGCATACGTTGAATGCATCCTTTTCAACACAGCATCTCTCCACTCACAGCATTCCTTCATCATCTCCTCTCTGTGTGTGGGTGTCTCAGTGATTTGAGGTCAGCTCACACCACCTCAGTCCAGGTCTTCCTTGGTCTACATCTACTGTGGCTTCCTACCACTGGGATTTCATGGCACTTCACCCATTGGTCATCATCCAAGCACATCACATGCCCATACCAATGCAGCCCTCTCTCCTCCTGCATACAACTTTGGATTCCTCTTAAAACCAGTTTCTCCCTCAGTTCATCCAAGCTCTACCTTTCTCCCATATTTTTCATTGCACATCCAATGAAGCACCGTTGATTCATTTCTCTCCAATCTATACATCTCCTCTGCCGTCACTACCCATGTTTCACTACCATGCAGCATTGCACTTTGCACACAGGCATCATACAGTTGTCCTTTTGTACATCGCCATGCCTTGTAGTAAAGAGGTACGGCCCTTTATGGTCTGAGTTCAAATCCCGCCGAGGTTAACTTTGCCTTTCATCCTTACGGGGGTCGATAAAATAAAGTACCAGTAATGTACTGGGTAATTGCTCGCCTTGTGCCAAAAGTAGAAACAATATTCTAAGGAATAACACTGCAGTTTTTATCTGATGTTGACAGATGAAGTGGTTTGAACTGGCTAGTTTCTGGTTGTATTAAACAGTTATCAGAGATCAGAGAAAAAAGAGAAGATAGAGAGAGATGTCCCACCTTCTGTTCACCACAGAGTTATTAGTAGCTTATAGCTATTGATAGCATATACAAATTAGGACAGAGCTAACAACTGTGTAGTGCACTATTAATTAATTAATCCACATTGTCAGTGCGTGCACTGTTATGCAAATTATACACTTCTGAATAAAACAAAGAAGAACAACAAAGACAACTGTGGCAGTATCGACGGAGATTCAGCTGTTTGGAAAACACGAAAGCCTTAAATTAAGCTAATAAACTCATTAAACTGTAAATAATTCTACACCCACTACCACTCAACACCACACCACACCACAGCTACTACCACCACCCAACACAACACAATACTTACAACCACCCATAACCACATCCACTACCACCAAACACCATATCCACTACCACATCCACTACCATCACCCAACACCACACACACACTACCACCTCCACCCAACACAACCCTACTACCACTTACTACCATACAACACCACACCCCGAAACTACCATACAACACCACACCCCAAAACTACCATACCACTACTTCACTACCACCCAACACCACTACCACACAACTACCACACCGCTACCACCCAACACTGCACCATGCAACACCACAACACACCAACCTATCATCATTATTATTATTATTTATTGGCGGTGGATTGGCAGTATCGGTAGAGGGTCGGACGCCATGCTTTGCAGCAAAGAGTTACAGCCCTTTATGATCTGAGTTCAAATCCCGCCGACATTTAACTTTGCCTTTCATCCTTACGGGGTGGATAAAATAAAGTACCAGTAATGCACTGGGTTATTGCTGGCCTTGTGCCTAAAGTAGAAACAATTATTTATTATTATTATATATTTTACATTTATATATATATATTCATTGTTAATTGTTTTTGTTGTTATGTATCTTTAATCGATTTTATTGAACACTCCCCTCCCCATTCACTGTCCCTGTCTTTGTATTGTCCCCTATATGTCGGCCCTTGTGGCCAATAAATGAAATCCTCATTATTATTATTATCATTATTATTAATTTTATTCCCAGCATTTTGTTGAAAGATGGGTGAGAGGGGCAAGAATGGCCCGAGTGAATGGGCCTACTCTGAGTATATGTCTGTAAATTAAAGGTGGAAAACTGGGAGAGGGCACTTGCCCTGGTGGTCAGGGTCACTGTGGCTTTTTAATGGGCTTTCTCCATGAAAGACCCTCGGAAGTCTCCCCCCTATTGGGGAATTTTTTCATTGTTCTATTATTACATCCTCTGTTTCTTGTCTTTTTTACACGCAGAAATGCCGTTTTGTACCGTCCTGTATTGTCCTGTACTGTCCTTAATGTCTACTTTGTGTAAGCCCTTGTGGTTAATAAAGAAAGCATTATTATTAATATTATTATTATTGTTAAATTGGTTTTACTATTGTGCACTTTTACTCAAGCTTATTATAAACCCCCCACTGTCCATGTATTTGTATTGTCCCCTATATGTCAGCCCTTGTGGCCAGTAAATGAAGCCATTAATACTATTGGTGGTGAATTAGCAGGGTTGGATGCTATGCTTTCTAGCATAGTTACATCCCTTTACGGTCTGAGTTCAAATCCCGTTGAGGTTAACTTTGCCTTTCATCCTTACGGGGGTCGATAAAATAAAGTACCAGTAATACACTGGGGTAATTGCTGGCCTTGTGCCAAAAGTAGAAACAATTATTATAGTTACTGTTACTACCAATACACATCAACCTATCATTACTATTATAAAATTTTATTTTATACCCAAAGAAAAACCCACACTGTATCATCCTGTATTGTCATTAATGTTTCCTTAATATCAGCCCTGTGTGGCTAATAAAGAAATCATCACCATTATTATTATTTTGTGGGGGGCTTTCTCCACGAGCAACCCTCGGAGTCTCCCTCCTTTTGGGAATTTTTCATTGTTTCCTTTTGTCACACTCTGTTTTTGTTATTTTTACACGCAGAAATGCCCATTTGTACCGTCCTGTGTTGTCCTTAATGTTATACTTTGTGTCAACCCTTGTGGTTAATAAAGAAATCATCACCATTATTATTATTTTGTGGGAGGCTTTCTCAACGAGCAACCCTCGGAGTCTCCCCCCTTTTGGGAATTTTTCATTGTTTCCTTTTGTCACACTCTGTTTTTGTTATTTTTACACGCAGAAATGCCCATTTGTACCGTCCTGTGTTGTCCTTAATGTTATACTTTGTGTCAACCCTTGTGGTTAATAAAGAAATCATCACCATTATTATTATTATTATTATTATTATTACTATTACTATTATTATTATCACTATTTCACTCCTCGTATTCATATTGCGTGCCGTGTGCTCATCCCATATTGGAGCGCAGCTGTGCTCTCTCAATACATGCAATATGTTTTTTTTTTTTACCTCTGTTTATTTTTTTCATATTGTTTCATATTTGTTTGTTTGTTTGTTTTGTGAGGGGAAGGGGTTTTATTCTATTGAAAGTACTCAATGTGCGTGCAGTGCCTTGTGGTGCTATTTCCTTCCTCTATGCTGTGTATGTGAATAACTTCTGGTTATCTATTTATCTCTATGTTCATTTCTTCTATTTGTTGTTTTCTTCTCTTTTGTTTTGTTTCCTTATTTTCATGTTTCATCAGTCAAAATTATTAAGAGGATTGTTTCTATTTTCAATAACCAAATTCTAGTTATCACTATTTCTAAATCTGAAAAATTCAGTTAATTTCTTCATTTTTTTTATTGGTATTTTTGTTATTATTATTATTATTATTATTATTATTATTATTATGGTGGATTGGCAGTATCGGTAGAGGGTCGGACGCCATGTTTCTAGCATAGAGTTACGGCTCTTTCCATTCTGAGTTCAAATCCCGCCGAGGTTAACTTTGCCTTTCATCCTTACGGGGTCGATAAAATAAAGTACCAGTAATACACTGGCATAATTGCTGGTCTTGTGCCAAAAAGTAGAAACAATTATATTTTATCTGATGAAAGCGTACTAAAATGTTAGTACCCTTGAAATACGTCTAATAAAATAAATATGGTTTTGTAAAGATATTTTCCATTTATTAATATTGTTAATATATATATATATAACAAAAAGAGAGGAGGGAAAACACACACATACAAATATATATAAATCAATATTCTCATATATATAATATATACACACACACACACACACACACACATATATATATATTTATCTTTATACATATATACCAATACATATATATACATATATATATATATATATAACGAAAGAAATGTGGTAAGGAACCAGGTGGACCATAATGCACCAAAGTACTCAATACTTAGGGTAGTAGAGTGGGTAATAGGAGCGAGTAGGACCCCGACGGCTGAGCTCAAGCCGTTTCAACAGCTAATTCTGGACTAAAAATTTTAGTCCAGAATTAGCCGTCGAAACGGCTTGAGCTCAGCCGTCGGGGTCCTACTCGTTCCTATATATATATATATATATATATATAAAGTATTTCCGTAGAAAAGGTAAAGGAAAGAACAGTGCTGTATGTATAGATGAACGACTTCAGATGCCTCTGTTGAGGTTGCCTGCCTCATGAAACCATGGATAATGGAATAATTGTGTGGGGTTGTTTATTACATAATCAAATATATATATATAAATAAATATATGTAGATACTTATAAAATTAGGAGCAAAGTATGTAGATACTAACTATGGACAATAGGGTTTGCCAGACTCAATTTAAGAATAAATCAAGAAAATAAAATACAAACCAGAATTGTGGTAACTACCGATCACTTATACAGCGTTTGGCTATGCTGTTTCGGAAATTAATTGTGAAGAGACTATTTTGAGTTTCTAACTCAATATATACCTTTGATATATTCGGCTCCGTTAATTTGTCGAGCTAATTTAAATGTCGAGTAAACTTGGCTGGTATTTTTAGTGGTGTGAGTTTGAGAGACATGCTAAGTTCTAATACCATGTGTGTTATTACATATACGTGCACTATTCAGCTGTCTGATTTTCTTAGAAGTGAGGAGTTTACTAATTTTCACCCACTGACGAGAAAGAATTTGTAATTCTCTTCACAATTAATTTGCGAAACAGCATAGCCAAACGCTGTATGGGTGATCGGTAGTTACCACAATTCCGCTTTGTATTTATTTTCTTGATTTATTCTTAAATTGAGTCTGGCAAACCCTATTGTCCATAGTTAGTATTTTTTCACCTTAGCGAACCTGGTCCCTTATGATTTGAACAGATATATGTATATGTCTGTGTTTATCTCTCTTTTATATTCAATTAGGAAATTATGATATATATAAATATATATATA
>OZ024761.1:28351971-28369471 GCA_964016885.1 Eledone cirrhosa
TAACTATATAACACACGTACAAATCCAAAGTGATCTGTTTCGCCAGTAAGTTGTTGACAGAAATGAAATAACCCAGGTTCATCAGCGTGTATATGTATATATATAGTAATAATAATATAGTAATCATATAGTAATAATAATAAATTTGAAGACTAAAATCCAAAGAGAGCTCCATAAGGATAAATATATATCAAATATATAAGAATCGTAGAGCAAATATTTATTAAAATAACAGATTAAAGTTTAAGCAAAGAATCGCTGCTTTCACCCTTAACGGGATTTTCAGAAGATCCTGTTAAGGACGAAACCAGTGATTCTTACTTAAACTTTAATCTGTTATTTTAATAAATATATATATATATATATATATGTTCGTAATTTAAACTCTGGAATTTTATATTCTCCGAGTGAAAAGATCCTTCTGACGAGAGTTTATCTTTGCAATGGATGCCGTAAGGACTGTCCATTTATTTTTGAGACTCGAAACCGATTCGGTAAAGGTAACCATAGTGAGTAAAGTTAATTTTTAAAAATTTATTTTGAAACTTTTTCTTATTTGCTAAACCTTGATTATATATATATATATAGAGAGAGAGAGAGCTTCTACAGGACTAGAACTGTTTCATTCGTGAGAAATCATCAGGAAGCCCTGATGATTTCTCACGAATGAAACAGTTCTAGTCCTGTAGAAGCTCTTCTATATTAAAACTTTTATACTCCGCTATGTATTGAGTAACTTACTTACTGTGGTTACCTCCGATTCAACCCGGAATAACTTATATATATATACATATATATATAGAAATTACATGAATCAAAGTTCTGTTTAAATCATTTATTTGCTTACAATTGTTTCTTCCAAACCGAGGTTTGGAGTCTTCGGAGCAATTATTCAGTGATTTTTTACATACTTGACCTCCTTTCCAACACAAGAGACATATAGAAACATATGTATATATTGACGCACAGTGGGTTGACATCCATTATAATAATATAGCATGGCAATTTACATACAAAGATTACACTCATATTAAAGGACAAAATTAAAGTTAAAATTAAAATTAAAATTAAAATTAAAATTAAAATTAAAATTAAAACTGCCAATGTTTTATTTTAATTTTAACTTTAATTTTGTCCTTTAATATGACTGTAATCTTTGTATGTAAATTGCCATGCTATATTATTATAATGGAGGCACATGGCTTTGTGGTTAGAGCATTGGCCTTGCAATCGAAAGGTTGTGAGTTCAATTCTCAGACCGGGTGATGTGTTGTTTCCTTGAGCAAGACACTTTATTTCACATTGCTCCAGTTTACTCAGCTGTAGAAATGAGATGATAGGGACTGGGGTCCCTATCATTCCACTGCAAAGTGGTCGTGTAGGTGCCACGGCAAAAAAGCACCCAGCCCTCACTGTAAATGAGGTTGGTGTTAGGAAGGGCATCCAGCTGTAGAAATCAAGCCAGAATCAGTTCCCGTCCCACCCTTGCAAGCAGGGAAAAGCGGACGTAAAATGATGATGATGATGATGATGATGATGTTAACCCACTGTGCATCAATATATACATATGTTTCTATATGTCTCTTGTGTTGGAAAGGAGGTCAAGTATGTAAAAAATCACTGAATAATTGCTCCGAAGACTCCAAACCTCGGTTTGGAAGAAACAATTGTAAGCAGATAAATGATTTAAACAGAACTTTGATTCATGTAATTTCTATATAACTGCTCTGTAAAACAACTGATGTTATTACATTGAGCAATTTATCTTACTGGTAATAAGATAGTAATAAATTACTGTCTTTCCCTATTTAGGGTTTAAAATATATATAACTATAAAAGGTTTTAGTATATACATAACCATAAATAGTATCCTTAATACATATATATATAAACGGAAAAAATGAAACAAAATTTCATTTCCCACTCTTAGTACGGCTGTTACTTAAATATAAGTATGTACACGTACATACATATATGTATACAGACGTACAGTAGTATGTATATATATATATACATACTACTGTACGTTTGTATACATATATGTATGTACGTGTACATACTTATATATATATAATATATAAACATATATATACATTTATACTCTGCTATGTATTGAGTACCTTACTGTGGTTACCCCTGATTGAACCCGGAATAAACATATATATATATATATATCCCAGTAGAAGGAAGATGCAGTAGAGGAAGACCACGGAAAACATGGGCGGAGGGGGTGAGAGCAGACCTCAGATCGCTGAAGCTCACGGAGGAGATGACGAAGGACCATGACAAGTGGAGAGATGCTGTGCTGAATAGGACCCGTCCCACCCTTGCAAGCTGGGAAAAGCAGACGTAAAATGAGGATGATGATGATGATATATATATGTAAAAGGTAAAGAGAAATAACAACACAACCGGTACAGTATATGGAAGGTATATATTAGGTTAATGCTTGAAATAGCAGAAAGAAGGTCTTAACGTTTCGGACACTAGTCCTTCATCAGAAGAAAGAATGAGAAATTAGATAGATTGAAGGAATGGGCGGGGTGGAATTGGAAAAAATGTCTTTAGATAAAAATACCAGGTTCATTCATGTTGTCATCACACATACACACACATATATATGTATAGAGATGTATATATATATATATATATATAGAGAGAGAGAGAGAGAGAGAGAGAGAGAAGAGAGAGAGAGAGAGAGAGAGAGAGAGAGAGAGAGAGAGAGAGAGAGAGAGAGAGAGAGAGAGAGAGAGAGAGAGAGAGAGAGAGAGAGAGAGAGAGAGAGAGAGAGAGAGAGAGAGAGAGAGAGAGAGAGAGAGAGAGAGAGAGAGAGATTTTGAGTATATGTTAGTTGAATACCAACACCTCAGTATGCAGGCTGGAGCACTCAACGAAGTGCACATGTTGGTGTTTGGTTACTCCGGAGTAATGTAAAATAAAGTAAAATAAAAAGTCAAATGTTTAAAATTTAGCTTCGTTTATTACTGCTATATATATTTCGGTGACAGCCATCTTTGGCTGTGACCTCTTCAGGCAGTCCGAATTAGTTTGGTATAGACAAGTACATATGTTGTTGAGGTGTATAATATTGTCAATACTCTGATATGCCCAGTTCCTGGTTGGGTTGTTGTTTCACTGAGGAACTGGAATCATATGAATTCAAACAAACGAATTTCAGTGTCAAAGGGCCTCTTCTCCTCTCATTGGTCAGTTGTTAGAACATTCCTCATTCAAAAGTCTATAGAAGTTCGTTCTGAGGAAAGCCAATCTGTAGTTGTTGTTCTTGTTATTGTTAGGTACATCTGACCTCAATTCTTGTGTTGTTATTGTTGGAGTTAGTTTAAAAAATTGATAAAGTGGTAGAAGGAACAAGGTGGTAAAGGAACAAAATAACAAAAAAATGTCAAACTTCCCATTGGTCAGTTTTGAGAGCATTCCTCAGTCAGAAGTCTATAGAAATTCTTTTGCTATTAGCAAATACAAACACTACAGAGAGCATCACCCCAGAAAGAATTTCTATAGACTTCTGACTGAGGAATGCTCTCAAAACTGACCAATGGGAAGTTTGACATTTTTTTTGTTATTTTGTTTCTTTACCACCTTGTTCCTTCTACCACTTTATCAATTTTTTAAACTAACTCCAACAATAACAACACAAGAATTGAGGTCAGATGTACCTAACAATAACAAGAACAACAACTACAGATTGGTTTGCCTCAGAACGAACTTCTATAGACTTTTGAATGAGGAATGTTCTAACAACTGACCAATCGAAGGAGAAGAGGCCCTTTGACACTGAAATTCGTTTGTTTGAATTCATATGATTCCAGTTCCTCAGTGAAATAACAACCCAACCAGGAACTGGGCATATCAGAGTATTGACAAAATTATACACCTCAACAACATATGTACTTGTCTATACCACACTAATTCGGACTGCCTGAAGAGGTCACAGCCAAAGATGGCTGTCACCGAAATATATATAGCAGTAATAAACGAAGCTAAATTTTAAACATTTGACTTTTTATTTTACTTTATTTTATATATATATATATAAACATTTGTATATGTATAATAAAGCCAAAACAATGCAGGTATGGACATAGAATAAAGAATGCAAATGCAAAAGATATTGTTGACAATTAGTCTTTTACCTTAGATTTATTTAAATGTCCTTAATTAAGGACATTTAAATAAATCTAAGGTAAAAGACTAATTGTCAACAATATCTTTTGCATTCTTTATTCTATGTCCATACCTGCATTGTTTTGGCTTTATTATACATATACAAACGTTTATACCTCATTACACAATGCTTCAAGTGAACTATAACTTCCTCCTATATATATATATATATATATATATATATATATGTATATATATGTATATATATATACACATATGTGAGTATATATGTATATATATATATATATATATATATACTCACATATGTGTATATATATATACATATATATACATATATATATATCCCACCAACACTCCAAGTCTGAAGGCAGCCAATTTCTTCTTCTAGAGAGAGAGAGATAGGGAGAAATCAAACCCAGTACTGGATTGGTACTTTTCTATCGACCTCAATATTACCCTGCCAAGATCAAATGTGACCGCGATGCGATAAGAACTCACAGAGTATAGAGTTAAAATGGATACCACCAAGAATTCTATAAAAGTTCTTCCAATTTGCCTACATATGTATATACACCCATCTACCTACCTACCCACCCATACACTCAGACACACACGGCCCACAGGCGCTCACAAAGAACATTATCACCTTTCATGGTCTGATAGCATGTTCTCATGTCCATTGCTATATTTCACCAAATTGAAGAATGGATAATTCTTTCAGATATTCAAACTGCAGAACTATATATACACATATAAATATATACATATATATATATATATATATATATATATATAATGTTTATATATATATACATACATAAACACACACACACACATATATATATATATGTACACACACCCACAAAATAGCACTACTAAGCACAGCAATCACTCTACGACATAAAGTACTTTCAATGCAGTAGAATAAACACAGAACACTATAAAAAAAAAAAAATAAAAAAAAGCACTGCGTGTGCCCAAGGCGCACGGAGCTGTGCTCAGTTATTTTTTCTTTTGCAATGAAAGCTGGCCATAAAAATAACACAACTGAAATAGTAGTAATAGTAGTAGTGGTAGTAGTAGTAGCAGTAGTGGTAATGGTAATGGTAGTAGTAGTAGTATATACAGGAATATTCTATTTGTGAGTGGATTATTTTTAGCCTTTCTTCAGGAATACTTCCATAAAGCAATTAAGTGTTACTTTTAAGGAAAACCACGAGTTTATGTAAGACCTATGTGTGTGTGTGTGTGTGTGTATCTAAAAGCAGGGTCGTGTGAGTGTGGAATTGTACATATGTGTTTGCATCTTAAGGACGATATGCATGTGTGGTCATGTTTCTCTCTGCACACCTGCATATCATTGGGCATATATACATACATTTGTGAGTGTATATATATATATATATATATATATATATATACATATATATATATACACCATGTCCCCAGTCCAATGACTGAAATTTGTAATATAATGTATATATGTATGCATAAATTTATGCATATGTGGGTATATGAGCATATATACGTAAGTAATGCTTTTGTGTGTAGATATGTGTGCATCCAGTTTTCCTTCCCTATACATACATGTACAAATATATATATATATGTATATATATATATACATATATATATATGCGTGTGTATATGTAGATCCATCTGCACACATACACCTATACCTGTATATTCAGAAACACATTTGCGCATGCACATACACATACACACACAGAGGAAGTATTTTTGTATCATTTCCGTAAAATGTCATTTTCCCTCCAATGTTCTCCGCCATTTATTCTATCTACTCTATATTCTTTTCTTTTGAAGTTGAATAATAGTTATCGCTTAATAGAAAGTGGAAGGTTAAAGTTCAAATATAGTTAAGCTCAGAATTATAGCTCAATGTAAATTGAAAGGTTAAGGTTCAAATATAGTTGAGCTCAATGTAAAGTGGAAGGTTAAGGTTCAAATCTAGTTGAGCTAAGAGTTATAGCTCAATGTAAACTGAAAGGTTAAGGTTCAAATCTAGTTGAGCTCAGAATTATAACTCAATGTAACCTGGAAGGTTAAGGTTCAAATCTAGTTGAGCTAAGAGTTATGGCTCAATGTAAACTGGAAGGTTATGTTTCAAAACAAATTGAGCTAAGATTTAAGGCTCAATATAAAGTGAGAGGTTAAGGTTCATATTTAGTTGAGCTAAGTGTTATAGCTCAAAGTAAAGGGGGAGCTTAAGAGCCATATTTAGTTGAGCTCAGAGTTATAGCTCAACTTAAAGTAAGTTAAAGTTAAAATATAGTTGAGCTAATACTAATAACTCAATATAAAGTGGAGGGTTAAAGTTCAAATAAAGTGGAGCTAATAGTTAAGTCTCAATATAAAGTGACAGGTTAAGGTTCATATCTAGTTGAGCTATGAGTTATAGCTCAATGTAAAGTAGGTTAAGGTTCATATATAGTTGAGCTAATAGTTATAGCTCAATATAAAGTGGAAAGTTAAGGTTCAAATATATATATATATATATATATTTATATAAACAGGATATCAGGAAAAAGTAGGCAACATTTGATGAAGTTTGAAGAAACATTAATTAGACAATAGAGTCTCTAACACGTATTTCAATATATTTATATAATCGCATATGAGAGCTGAATTATTACAAATTCACCATCTCAAACTGCGTAGTTGAATTTTGGATATCATCAGAGAGATTCAGGAGAAACTAAAATCAAGTGGATGAGTACATGCTTATATAATAAGTTTATAGATCTATATATAAACAATCAAAATGTCAATACTAACAACAAAAATAAATAACAATGCCACTACCAAGAACAACAGTAAAACTGATGATATTAACTTCAAGAACAACATGGCTACTATCGGCACCACCATCACCACCAACAACAACACCAACAACACCACCAAAAACAACAATACCAACACCAACAACAATATCAACACCAACTACAACATTAATACCAACAAAAACAACACAAACAAGCTCAACAAAAAGAACACTACCACTACCACCACCATCATTACCACTGCCATCACCACCAACAACAACAACCAGAAAACCATCACTAACAACAAGAACCCCACCAACAACAACAACCTCGCCAACAGCACCACCATCATCATCACCATCACCACCACCCACAACACCAACAACAACATCACCACCAACAGCAACCAGCAAGGGCTTCAATATATGCTATCAGTGGCAGATGCTAGTCTAAACACTCTTGATAGAAACATATTAGAAGATAAGTTTTTTAAAAAAATGATAATAGTATACATATATATATATATATACATATACATACATATATATATATATATATATATATATATATATATACATTTATATATATATATATATATATATAGTTTTAATATAGATGAGATTCTACAGGACTAGAACTGTTTCATTCATTAGAAATCATCAGGATTCCTGATGATTTCTAATGAATGAAACAGTTCTAGTCCTGTAGAATCTCATCTATATTAAAACTGTTATACTCTGCTATGTATTGAGTACCTTACTTACTGTGGTTACCTCCGATTCAACCCGGAATAACGTATATATATATATATATATATATATATATATATGCTGCAGAAGGAAAGTCCTAATCACTTGTTGAAGGTGCAGAGAATCAATGCCAAGAATACTATTGATTTAGTTAATACAGGAGTGGACGGGGTGGGGGTGGCAGTTGTGGTGATATGAGAAGACCATCATTAACTGGATATATGATAATAGCTATAAGCTTTGTAGAGAGACTTTAACAGAAAATGACAGCCTTCATCCACAATCCAAATTAATAAGGCTTGACATGACCAGACAATTGCCAACCTGAAGATTGATAAATACTGAAAAATATGTGACACAAAGAAATTCAGATTAATATTGTGCAAAGAATGAAGAATTGTTTACTCAGTCTGTTTTGACTTTTGCTTCCTCAGACATAATTAACGTTACATATATATATACATATATATATATATATATATATATATATATATATATATATATATATATATATATATATATATGTATAGGAGTAAGTAAGACCCCGACGGCTGAGCTCAAGCCGTTTCGACGGCTAATTCTGTACTTACTCCTATATATATATGTATATAAGATGTATATAAGTATATATATATAGAGAGAGAGAGAGAGAGAGAGAGAGAGAGAGAGAGAGAGAGAGAGAGAGAGAGAGAGAGAGAGAGAGAGAGAGAGAGGGAAAAGTGGTAAGGAACCAGGTGGACCATAACGCACCAAAGTACTCAATACTTAGGGTAGTAGAGTGGGTAATAGGAGTAAGTAAGACCCCGACGGCTGAGCTCAAGCCGTTTCGACGGCTAATTCTGTACAGAATTACCCACTCTACTACCCTAAGTATTGAGTACTTTGGTGCGTTATGGTCCACCTGGTTCCTTACCACTTTTCCCTCGCTCTCTCTCTCTCTCTCTCTCTCTATATATATATATATATATATATATATATACTTATATACATCTGTTTCTGTATGAAGTAGTAAATTGGCAGAGTTGTTATGTTAGAAAGTTGGATAGAATGCTTTAATGGTAGTGTTCGTTTCGACTCCCTATAGCTTGTGACAAGACCCCGCTTAAAAACGTGTTTTTGAAAATTCTGCCCCCAAGACCCTCTTACGAATAGCTAGGCGAAGAAGACCAAAAATTAGTTATTCAAATAACTACTTCAGGATTAGAACTATTTCATTTGAACTGAATAAATTAGTACAGAAAATACATTATATATTATATATATAGAGAGAGAGATGATTCTCATAGGACTAGAAATGTTTCATTTTAAATCAATAGATCAGTAAAGAAAATACATTATATATTTTATATATAAATGACACAAACAGGACTAGAACTGTTTCATTTGAAATCAATAGATTAATAAAGAAACTACATTATATATTTTATATACAAATGACTCCAGCAGGACTAGAACTGTTTCATTTGAAATCAATAGTTCAGTAAAGAAACTATTTTATATATAAATGACTCTGACAGGACTAGAAATGTTTCATTTGAAATCAATAGATTAGTAAAGAATCTACATTATATATTTTATGTATAAATGACTCCTACATGACTAGAAATGTTTCATTTCAAATCAAAAGATTAGTAAAGAAAGTACATTATATATTTCATATTCATTTTGAATCCCTGATCTCTGAGTTCAAATTGTGCTGAACTCAACTTTGACTTTTATCCATTCGAGGTTGATAAAAAAGTACCAGTAATGTACTGGAGTTGATTCTTCCTCTATATCTCTTTCTCATTCTCTCACTCCCTATGGAAGAAATCTCCAATATTCAAACCTGAAGAGTATTCAGCTCTGCCAGGTTTAGAAATGCCCTAGAAACACTGTATATCAATACAATACTCCTATAATTCTCTCAGGAGTTACGGGCCCATGCCATTCCTACTTCTGTATGAGGTGGCAAATTAGCAGAGTCATTAGAACATCGATATAGGGCTAAACACCCACTGCTTCTTTTCCCAAGTATAGAGGCTCATCAGTTTAGTGATTATCCTAGTTTCCTCAGCATTAAGTGAGACAACGTACAAAACTTGCCCCTGGACATGATGCAAGTCCATTATAGCGTTAACTCCCACCTAAGCTACTACTTGTACTCATTTTCAGCTGAGTGTAGTAGAGCAATATAAAACGAAATGTTTTGCTCAAGGGTACAACACACCACCCAATCCAGATATCAAACCCACTACATTATGATAGTAAGTCTAACACCCTAACCTAATGATTCCCAACAAGGGACACATGCCCCGCAGGGGACAATTTGAATACAATGGGGGGAAATTTGAATACAATCGGGGGCAACTTGAATATAATCAGGGGTAATTTGAATACAATTGGGGGCAATTTGAATACAATTAGGGGTAATTTGAATAGTCAGGGGTAATTTGAATACAATTGGGGGCAATTTGAATACAATCAGGGGTAATTTGAATACAATTGGGGGCAATTTGAATACAATCAGGGGTAATTTGAATACAGTCAGGGGTAATTTGAATACAATTAGGGGTAATTTGAATACAATTGGGGGCAATTCGAATACAATTGGGGGCAATTTGAATCCAATCGGGAGGGGGGGGGGGCAATTTGAATACAGTCAGGGGTAATTTGAATACAATTGGGGGCAATTTGAATACAATCGTGGGCAATTTGAAAGTGATATAATATAACCAAACTTCCAGTTACACTTCATCGAGACATGTTATTGTGTATCTGGCAGCAACTACGAGCAGTTTGTTTACACTTTGGAGTTGATTTTGATCATCATCGCTGCATTTAGGATTTCTACTTTATATTCCATTAATTACACTTTACAAAACTCAGTTTGTTTTTATATCAAAGGGGGACATAAACAATTTTTTAGATGTTGAGGCAGAAAATGGAGCAAATAAAAAATTGAAAACCACTGCCCTAACCACTAAACCACACACCATAACACAAAAAACAATGACAGCAACAACGACAGTAACAGCTAGAACAACACATACCTGTCTTTGAATTTCTTGTTTTTCTTCTTTCTCTCCCTGCGTTCTGTTGAACTACTTTCGTTCCTGAAGAGAAGAAAAAACAAAGGAAAACGACGGCATGAGACACAACCAACACTAATTCTGGTCTTTGCTTACTTTAGCTCAGCTTTTGTTCAACATTTAAACACACGGGAGATTATAAATCCACTTTTCTAAGAATGGATGGACAAGACAATTGATCTATAGCAAAGTAGCTTTTTGTTTTGTGTTTATGTGAGTGTATGTGCATGTGTGAAGGTGTGTGTGTATATGTGCATGTGCGCAGGTGTGTGTGCATGTGTGCAGACGTGTGTGTGTGCTTGTGTGTAGGTATTTGCTTTTGTTTTATTTTTTATTTTTTTGTTTTGTTTTATGTTTTTTATATGTTTGTTGGGTTTTTTTTTTTATTGTTAATTTTTTTTTCTGCCGTTCTCCATCATTAAACTGCAGCCATAATGAATCTATCATGTTATTGACTCTTATAGTTATTTAAGCCTGATAATTATTTTATGGATTTCTGTTTATTGAACAGTTTAGTTACATTTTGACATAAAGAGATGTAACTTTTAATACAGTTTTTCACCACACACACACTGATGCACACACACACAACCATTCTTCGATCGAAAGATTCAACAAGTATAAAAAGAGCTCAATACTTTTAGCAAACAGAATATGTTGAATTTATTTCCTCTTAACTAACCATTTATAGTGGACAACACAGAGCTACTGTAAAAAAGGAAACACATTTGTTCAAGATACCAAGCAGTGGGACTAAAGTCAGAAGCACATGATTGCAAAACAAACTTCTTAACCACACTGCTTCAAGAGATACAGAAACACATTCTTTTGTATTTTTATTATATATATATATATATGTCGTCAAATCGGACTGAGGAAATAATGTTTCCATCCGTCTTTCCAGTTGCTAGTACTATCTATCGGTCGCAACTCCAGGTTGAAGGTGTGTGTATATATATATATATATATATATTGTCCAATAAATGAAAGTTGGTTTATCATATAATCCGCTGACAAAAAAACCCACAAATCTCAAACAATCTGAAGAGAACATTTCAGAAGGTTATTATGCAACCACTCTGACATCTTCGAAATACGTATAACAGAACTATGTATTAAACAGATGTACTCATAAAACTATCTCTCTTCTTCATAATATATATATATATATATAGAAATATATATATATATATATATATATATAGGTACATAAGAACGCACGTACACACAACCATACTCATACAAACGAACGGCCACTCATACAAATACATACATACATGTACTCATAAATAAACGCATATACACAGGCACATAAATACAGCTCTACAGGCAGAAAAAGCACAACAACTTTGCAACTTTCAAATACCTTAAGCCAGTGTTAATGCCAGATGGCTAAAAAAGACTTCCCCTTTTTTTTTATTTTTTAAACGCCACTCGACAAAATAGCCCCTCTACCTCCTCCCCACCCTACCCCTACCCCCTCTCGACCTGAAACACGGCACTATGGTTATGTAAGTACCTCTTACCTATCTGCTTTTTCTGCCTGTAGAGCTGTATATATATATATATATATATATATATATATATATATATATTTATATATATATCATGATCATCATTATCATTTAACATTTATTTTCCACACTTGTATGGGTTAAATGGGTTGTCACATTATGAGACAAGCCAGGTACAAAGACCAGGTCATGCTGTGCATGGATCTGTATTTTTGCTTGGTTTCTACAGCTGGATGCCCTTCCTAAAACTAACTGCGTTAGATAGCATATAATAATAACAATAAAGGTTTCTACTTTAGGCACAAGGCCAGTAATTTGAAGGGGGAGGGGAACGTCGATTAAATCGACCCCAGTACATTACTGGTATTTATTTTATCGACTCCCAAGAGGATAAAAGGCAAGGCAAAGCTAACCTCGGTGGGAGTGTAAAGTGGCGTAGCTATGCTACGAAGCATGGTGGCTGATGCTCCGCTGACACTGCCAATAAACATCAAGTCAATAACAACAATAACAACAACAATGACAACCGTATGGAGATGATAAAAAGTATACAGTATTGACACCCCACTCCACCTATATAGGACACTAGCCTATCATAATGTGTAACTTTTATTCTTTTTTTAACAGAAGCCTGAACAATTAAACTGATAAATATTTCGTTTTCCTTATTTATATATATAAAAAGATAATATATATATATATATAAGTATTATTTTTACCACCTCCAAACATATAATAAAATAAAAATTTAAAAAAATAAAGTCCAAACGAAAATATAAAAAAAAACCCTGACATAAGTGGAAAGTGGAATTAACCAAAAAAAAAAAAAAAAAATTGTTATATCTTCAAACTTTTGCTAAAATTACAAAATAACTTCTTTTCCTTCCAACTGGAAGCCAAAAGAATTAAATGTATACATATATATATATAATCACACACACACACATATATATGTATATATATATATATATATATGATTATATATATATATATGGTCTTCCCCTAAATATGAAAAACATAATAGCTATAATAGCCTCCAACAAAATAGGTCTACTTCCCTGACACCGGAGAATATTTGAAATATATTGTAGAATAGACAACTAAAAGAAGAAGAACACTAAAATTATAAAAGACAAAATCTACCCTACACCAAGCAATATCCTCTGGGCTAAAACATTCGTCTATAAACAAAATCGCTTTCACATTTCCCTACCAGAAACCTGAAATATTGATCTTTATTTCTGGTTAGATTATTTCAGGAATAAACAAAGGAAATGGAGGATGGGAATGGCAGCGTGGTTAGGGAGTTTCATTCATAATCTCTCTATGATGGAGTTCTGTCAAGTTTAACAGCACTTTGAGCAAGGACCCCCAACTGTAGTCTCGGGTTTAAACTTAATGAATTAGTAGGTTAGAATGTCTCAGGGAAAAAAAAAAAAAAATTGCTGGACAGATTTTACAGACATAACCAACTGGCAGCAAGAGACCCAGTGGTAGACCCTGCGTAAGATGGTTGAATGACATCCTTGAACTCGACAGGTCTCACTTGGGGTTCCAGCTGGATCAATTGGAGACGGTTGCATCTCACAGGACTCGCAGGAAGGAGTGTTTGAGCACCTTGCCCCCACAACCCTCCGAGGAATAAGTAGGCAAAGAAGAAGAAAAATTAGTAGAGAAAATACATCATATATTTATATAGAAATGACTCCCATAGGACTAGTCCTGTTTCATTTGAAATCAATAGATTAGTAAAGAAAGTAAATCATATATTTCATATATGAAATGACTTCAACAGGACTAGAACTGTTTCATTTGAAATCAATAGATTAGTAAAGAAAGTAAATCATATATTTCATAAATGAAATAACTTCTACAGGACTAGAACTGTTTCATTTGAACTCAAGGAATTAGTAGACAAAGTACATTGTATATTGGGCCATTCCATAAATTATGTGTTTTTTTCAATTGCCTGCAATAAAAGTCAGAGGGGTGGGGATAAACACCTGCATTAACAGGTATTAAATCCCTCTCATCCTCATTCTTAGTGCAAGCTTTGAAATGTGCAGTTTATCTTAACTTAACATTTTAGCATTTAAACCGGCCATA
Source organism: Eledone cirrhosa (assembly GCA_964016885.1). Classification (NCBI taxonomy): domain Eukaryota; kingdom Metazoa; phylum Mollusca; class Cephalopoda; order Octopoda; family Eledonidae; genus Eledone; species Eledone cirrhosa. Next base: position 28,366,341 of record OZ024761.1, read on the forward strand.
TCCAGCCAGAATTCTCTCACCTCTTTCTCTTCAAACTGGCCATAACCAGCCCCTAATACTTATATTAAGCTATTGTTCTCAAAATAAGTAATATCAAAATCTCGTAGATTCGATATTATGTGAGGTAAAGCTTTTACCGTGAAAATATAATATTAAATATAGAGTAATGTGAATGCTAAAGGATTAAAGAAATAAAAAACCAGTATAAAAAAACTGCCTTATTGTGGATTGGCAGTATCAATAGGGTGTTGGACGCCATGCTTTCCGGCATAGAGTTACGTTCCTTTACGGTCTGAGTTCAAATCCCGCTGAGGTTAACTTTGCCTATCATCCTTACAGAGTCGATAAAATAAAATAAAGCAGAAGTAATGCATTGGGATAATTGCTGGCCTTGTGCCAAAAGTTGAAACAATTATTCTATGTATTATACATGCACCTTTGATGAATTGTAGTGCAGCTGAGCAATGTACAGAATAATTTTGATTATTATTATATATAGCTATGCTGAGGTATGTATAGTTTAATGAATGTAGATAAGCTGACAAATAGATGCACAAATACACCAAAATGGAAAAAATATAGAAATTACAATGTAGACTAAAATAAAAATAAAAAAACAAACAGAAATGTGTTAAGAACAAAGAAATATATATCTACCTCCTGGATTGGAGACTGCTCTATGGCAAATTAGATTTGTTTATTCCCCCGTGGGGTGGGATGGGGGGGGGGGATCAGAGATAGATTGCCTGTATGTTTCTTAAATATATGTGTGTGTCTGTGTGTACGCATACAGAAAAATATGGGTAATATATAGACATATATATGTATGTATACATATGTTTGTGTGTGTCTGTGTGTGTGTATATATATATATATATATATATATATATACAGACACATATATATTAAATCTACTGAACCACCAATTATATATATATATAGACATATATATATATATATATATATATATATATATGTGCATATACATGTGTCTGTCTCTCTCTTTCTCTCTCTCTATATATATATATATGTATATATATATATATATTTATGTATATATATATATATATGTATATATATATATATATTTATGTATATATATATATATTTATATATATATATATTTATATATATATATATATTTATGTATGTATATATATATATATATATATATATATTTATGTATGTATATATATATATATATATATAATATACACACATATATCTGCATATACATAAATGCATACATAGGTCCAGACATATTTTCATATACGTATGTTTGAGAAAGAAAAATTCCAAGAAACGCTAAAGGAGACATATAATATACACAACAACAACAACAGCAACAGCAACAGCAACAACAGATATAAGAATATGGAGTGATAAATCTGCCCTCAGGATTGTGATAGGAAGAATTTATAATCACAGGCAAATTACTTGTATTGCTTCGTGAAAATATATATGTGCATATGTGTACAAATGGTACAAATATACCTATGTATATATAGTATATCAACATATATAAATATCACGGACAAGCACGTATGTATAAATGTATATATATATATATATATATATATACATATATAAACACGCACTTATATAATATTTACATATATATATATACACACATATATAAACACGCACTTATATAATATTTACATATATATATACACACAAATATATATATATATATTTATATATATATATATACACACCACATATATAAACACGCACTTATATAATATTTACATATATATATACACACAAATATATATATATATATATTTATATATATATATATATACACACACATATATATATACATACAAATATATATATATATATATTTATATATATATATATATATACACACACATATATATATACACACATATACATATATATTGTACATATACATTATCAGGAAAACAGACCTTAAATGATTATTATGATGATATTTGATATGATATATATATATTTTATAATAATAATAATGAAATATTGTGTACAGTGCTCAGGTGCACTACAACTCATCAAAAAGTGTATGTATAGTACATAGGGTAATGTACAAACGTCAGTAAAATGAACAGTGCATGAGTCATGATATTCACGTGTGCATGTGTATGGAAGGGGTACATCAGGTGTAGTTTTGGCGAATTTCGGGAAGCATGAGGGTTTTAAAGGATGCAGTGTCTCAGCAGCTAACAACTGACGCAGGTAGTTTGTTCCATGCTTCAGCAACTCTGAGCGTGAAAAAATGTTTCCGAAAGTCATGGGAGCTGTGCTGTTTTCTGATTTTGTAGGCATGTCCACGTGTGTTAGACACATGGAGATCAAAAAGGTGCTCAGGGTTGTTGTTGGCGAGATGGTTAATAACTTTGTGGGTGTTTACCAAGTCCATTGCCAGACATCGGAGCTTCCATGAATCCATATGATATATATATATATGTGTGTGTATGTATATAAATATATATATATATATATGTATATATATATTTAGATATATATATATATATATATATATATATATATATATATATTTAGATATATATATATATATATATTTAGATATATATATATATTCTGAAGAAATAAAGTTAATAAGTCTCCAAGAACGAAGAGAATGTAACAAAAGAAAAACACAACGGTATCAAAACAAATATTAAAATATTGAATATGTGTGGAGATAAACTTACACCCCAGGATAGAAAATGATCTATCGCAACAGAGCTTCCATCCCATCCACCTTCTGCAAGAAGAAGTTACAAGGACTGAACTCTCTTCCGAAATATTGGTTTTAGTGTTTATAAAACATTAATGTGGAATACTGGTGGGGTGTGGTGGTGGTGGTGATGGGTGGTGTTGGTCATGGTGGTGGTTGTTGGTGGATCCTCAATTGTGGACCTAGCCTTAACCCTTTAGTATTTAAACCGGCTGTATCTGGCCAGAACTCTCTCACCCCTTTCTGTTCAAACCAGCTGTAACTGGCTGCTCATACCTACATTAAGGTAATGTTATGAAAATAAATATCATCAAAATCTCGTACATTCGATATTACATGAGATAATTATGTAAGATAATGCCTTTACTGTGAAAATACAATAGTATATATAGAGAAATGTAAATCG
>OZ024761.1:28376971-28386971 GCA_964016885.1 Eledone cirrhosa
AAAGTATAGACATTTGACGGCATGCTTTGCAGCATAGTTATGTCCCTTTACGAACTGAGTTCAAATCCCACCGAGGTTAACTTTGCCTTTCATCCTTATGGGGGGCGATAAAATAAAGTACCAGTAATGTACTGGGTATTTGCTGGCCTTGTGCCTAAAGTAGAAACAATTATATATATATAAAGAAATGACTGTTACAAGACTAGAAATGTTCATTCATATGAATGAAACAGTTCTAGACCTGTAGAAGTCATTTCTATACATACATATATAAATATGTGCAGGTGTCAGTCCTATATGAGTGAGACACAGTCACCCGACCCAACGTGCTTTAAATGGGACGAACCCGTCTCATCCATGCTAGCGTGGACGATAGACATTAGACGATGATGATGATGATGATGATTATATATATATATATGTGTGTATATCATCATCATTATCATTTCTATTTAACGTCAATTTTTCCACGCTTGCATGGGCTAGAAGGGTTGTCCACACTGGAAGGCAAGTCTGGCCAGGGTTGGCCATGTATTGCACCTTGCTCCGGTGAGGACTGTAAATTTGAGCAGGTATTTTACAGCTGGATGCCCTTCCTTACACCAACGACATTTACATATATATAAATATATATATATAGGAAAAGGTATGACCCCGACGGCAGAGCTCAAGCCGTTTCGACGGCTATTTCTGAAATAGCCGTCGAAATGGCTTGAGCTCTGCCGTCGGGATCATACATTTTCCTATTACCCACTCTACTACCTTAAGTATTGAGTGCTCTGGTGCGTTATGGTCCATCTGGTTCCTTACCACAATTCCTCCGTTATATATATAATTAATTTAATTAGACAATTCTGTTGATTGGTTAATTATTTGTGTTTGTTTAATAACATCTGGTTAAGAGCTTTATTCTGAATGTTAGCGGAAATTATAATATTTCCTTTGTCTAACACTTTGAATCTACCCGCCAAAAACCGGGGGTTGTTTCCCTTGTTGGAAATAACACGTGACAACTAAATGATCGATTCGCTTGCTGCTAGCAGCACCATTTAGTGTTCGCCCTGTTCTTTGGTAGAACGAAATTCCTGTTGATGAAATGAGTCCACTGTTCGATCATGAATACCAGGAGCTTGCCTGTTATGTAAGTCTGATATTTGATTTCGGATTCAGAGAAACACTTTAAACGTATAACGTTTGATTTGTCCAGGTGTATTTTTTCAACCTGTTAGTTTTTTCGTTACTTTGTGTTACGTATTGTGTGTTAGGTTTTGCCTACCACAATATTCAATTTGTCAAGCTATTTAAACGTATGTTATTACTCTAAGGACCTACCCTGATTGAGTGCTTTGCTAACTCATTCATATTGTAGGTCGAATTTGCTTGCTCACAGCCAAAGATTCGATTTAACTAAGCCTCCACTTATATATATATATGTATATATATATATATGTGTGTGTGTGTGTACTTAATGTGGTTCAGTTCCTGTCTACCCAATTTTATCTTCAAGACATGTGTCTAATGCTTAAAGAAACTTGTATTATTTTCTCTGTATTGTCCTGTTTACTTTCCTTTCTCTATAAACCCTTGCATTTTAGGGTCTTTATTTCCTTGCTTGTGGTGAGTAAACTGAAAACACAATTAACAGTGGCACTGATTCTGAAGAAACATCTTGGTTTGACCCTTGCACAGGATGTAGCTCACCAAACCAACACAGACCGCAAAAACTGAGAACAGATATTCATACACCTGTGCTGATAGAGTTTGGATGAGGGCGGGAAAGGCAGTGAACCATAGATGTTTAAAACCCAGCATAAAGTACCTACAGTCATGGATGACTTAACTATTTTTCACAAGTCCTTAGATCCTATACTAGCATCAAAAGAATAAATATAATTTTGTTGTTGTTGTTTTGTTACTTTTTTTACCCTTAAAGCTTTATTAAAAGACTATAAATATAAGTTGTTGCATGTATGAAGATCTTAATATTGGATTCACGAATGACTGGGCAACTGCTATGAAACATTATGTGCTTTGTGGAGTAAAGATTTTGTGATAAACTGATGTAAATCAATAAATATCGAACTGAATGAACTTCTACTGGTATTTGTTGTTATTGCAACAATTCATACTAGCAATACTAATCATGCTTAATGGTAGGTAGACAACAAAGTTTCTAAATGTTAAGGATTATGACATCCAACATATTTTTACTAGCAATATGATATTTAGAAGGGTTTGGTAAGTTGAAGAGTACCTAAAACATCACTTTTATGGGCCTTAAAAGTGATATATGGTTTATGTAGTTCTGACATCTCAACTCTGTTATATATATATATATATGTGTGTATGTGTGTGAGTATATATATGATATATATATATATGTATGTTTATATGATATATATGATGATGATGATATGATATATATATACAGATATACATATATATATATATGTATGTTTATATGATATATATGATGATGATGATATGATATATATATATACACAGATATACATATATATATATATGCAGGAGGTGAGCTTTATTGTAGAACAATAAAACTATGCATATATCAGATAAGTAGCACTCAACAGTTGATAGAACTAGAGTATATATAAGAAGAAATTAAAAGATGGTTAAAAAAGTTCCATATATTGTATTATGCGTATAATAAAATATATGGAACTTTTTTAACCATCTTTTAATTTCTTCTTATATATATATATATACACACATATATATATATACACATATACATACATGTATATATATATATATATATACATGTATATATATATATATATATATATATATATATATATATACATACATACATGTATATATATATATATATATACATGTATATATATATATATATATATATATATATACATACATACATGTATATATATATATACATACATGTATATATATATATATATATATATATATACATATACATATATATATATATATATACATACATGCATATATATACATACATGTATATATATATATATATACATATACATATATATATATATACATGTATATATATATATATATATATATACATATATATATACACATATACACATGTACATACATGTATATATACATACATGTATATATATATATATATACATATATATATGAAAAAATGGGGAGAAGAATACTGCAGGTTGCACATGGATAACATGTTATAAAATGAGTCCCTCATCAGTGATTTGCCAACGATCATAGATATTTCATTGCATTAAAAACCATCGTTTGAAAACGACTTTTTCTTTTTTTAAATGCATGTAATGTTACCTTTTTACACCACCGTTTGCAAATTTTTGTTTTATATGTTTATACACACGATATGGCTTTCTATAATAATAGTACTAAACACTGTTTTTTGGACCCCTTTAGAAATAATCTGCTACTATAATAGTCCCAATAACTTGTCTGTAATTCTGTACTACTTTGACCCCTTTAACTAAATTTTGTCCAAACAACACCACTAGAAGAATTTACTTCCCCCGCCAACCCTAACACGCCCCATTAAGCTAACTGCTGCCAAAACATTTTCTCCTTACAGTCTCTACTACTCTGACAGTCTTAAATCCTAAGACTCCCTCTCCCTTACTCGCTTCTCTCTTCCTCTTCCCTCCTTCTTTCTCTTATATCTAGTGTATAAAATATTTTCATATCATTCTACCACAAAGGTCTGACGACATGGTGTGTTTTCTTACAGTGTACATACGATTTATGATAATATTTTTATATTATACAAATAGCGAGGTATAGGTAACCCATACACTATAGAAACAATTGTTACCTAATAAATTCTTTATACCCGCATTTCCGTTTCATAAACTTCTTCTTCATATTTTCTCCGGATTTTCAAACACTTTATTATACGTTGAGCAATCTCCGACGTCGGTTGACTCCATCCAATGCGACTACTTAGTAACATTGGAATACAGATTTATTAATTCTAAACATATATATATATATATATATATATATATATATATTAATAAAAGGAATTCTAACTTTGTCTAATTTACTCGTTTTATTTACAATCCTTTAACATTTATGATGGTTTAGAATGAAATAGTATGGTAGAATATTAAATGTTAAGTGTTAATTGAACAAGTACTTTCATTTAATATTCTACACTTAACATTTAATATTCTACCATACTATTTCATTCTAATACCATTATAAATTTTAAAGGATTGTAAATAAAACGAGTAAATCAGACAAAGTTGGAATTCCTTTTATTAATATAATCTTCTATACACAATCATACACACCCATGTATATTTATCTATATATAAATATATATATATATATATAAACATATATATATATATATATATATAGTATTAAGGATACTATTTATGGTTATGTATATACTAAAACTTTTTATAGTTCTATATATTTTAAACCCTAAACAGTGGAAGTCAGTAATTTCTTACTACCTTATTACCAGTAAGATAAATAGCTCAATGTAATAACATCAGTTGTTCTACAGAGCAGTCTCCAAAGACTCCAAGCCTCGGTTTGGATGAAACAATTGTAAGCGAATAAATGCTTTGAACATAGCTTTGATTTCTGTGAATTCTATATATATATATATATATATATATAAACATATATATATATGTTTATATATATATATATATATTAGTGGCAATCTCCTTAGCTTCTAAATTAAGAGACTCTAGTGTATTGTTATTGTTTTTGTAAATATAGATAATATTTTGGAGTGTCTGCCACTCTTTTACAAATGATCTTTTCCTTTTATCTCAATATTACAAAGATATACAATTCTCATTTTGTTTTAATACACACACACACAGATATACACACACACACATACAGATACACACACACACACACACACACACACACACACACACACACACATATATATATATACATATATATATATTTATATATATTATATATATATATACACACACATATATATACACATACATACATATATACATTTATATATATATATGTATATATATATATATATGTCTGTGTGTGTATATATATATATATATATACATATATATATATAAATATATATATACATATATACATACATATATATATACATACATCCCTATATACATACATACATATATACATATATACATACATACATACATATATATATACACACACACATATACATATATGGGGTTTGTTAAATGAAACCATAGTTGTCGTTTCCAACAATGATTATTCCAATTATTCAATAAATTCTATTACCTAATCAACAAGAACCTATATCATACATGGCTGAGTATTCCACAGACACTGCCCCCGTTAATATAATACAGCCTAACCTTGTGGGATGTAATAAAGGTGGGTTCAAAAGATTAAAGGTGCTGTTTATTCAATTAGTGGTTACAGTTATATTTTTTCATGCCAAAAAAATTGTGAATGACTCTTTGATTATATTATTTTTATGTAACGGGCGGTGGATTGGCAGTATCGGTAGAGGGTCGGACACCATGCTTTGACGTATATAGTTATGGCCCTTGCCATTCTGAGTTCAAATCCCGCCGAGGTTAACTTTGCCTTTCATTCTTACAGGGTCGATAAAATAAAGTACCAGTAATGTACTGGGTAATTGCTGGCCTTGTGCCAAAAGTAGAAACAATTATTTTTATGTAAAGAGCGGTGGATTGGCAGTATCGGTAGAGGGTCGGACGCCATGCTTTCCAGCATAGTTACCTCCCTTTACGATCTGAGTTCAAATCCCGCCGAGGTTGACTTTGCCTTTCATCCTTACGGGGTCGATAAAATAAAGTACCAGTAATGCACTGGGATAATTGCTGGCCTTGTGCCTAAATTAGAAACAATTATTTTTATGTATTTGGTCTACAAGATTCTTGATCTGAAATTGTGTGTTGAAACATATTGTTACATTTGGTGGTGGTCATCTTGCAAAGCCAATGGTCATTTGTGACCGAAGGAGAGCTCAACCACTAATATGACGATGCTTAGCAGTTAGGGTATGCTAGGTGGCAAATATTAGCAAGGATTTGTTTATGCTATTACTTCACTTTGATCAGAGATGTTAAAAGCTAAGTTTGTCAACTTACTAAACATCAAGTTGAAATTCGTGAGTGTATGCCCGTGGAACATATACATATACACCAAGTTCAAACTCAAAAGAACCAAACTCCCACTATCACTGCCTCCATCTCTCCCGCTCTCCCCATCTCTCACTGCAAAGTGGGGCCCAAATGCTGGCTGGCCTGTAGCCCTAACAGACTGGCTGCTTGGTGGACAGAATAGAGAAGATGTTTCCACAGAGAATAGTGAAGGAGAGATAGTGATTGAAAAAGTTTTGATTAAATGAAGTCATTAATACAATTTGTATAAAAAAATAATTGTTTCTACTTTAGGCACAAGGCCAGCAATTCACCAGTGCATTACTGGTACTTTATTTTATCGATCCCGTAAGGATGAAAGGCAAAGTCAACCTCGGCGGGATTTGAACTCAGATCGTAAAGGGACGTAACTATGCTGGAAAGCATGGCATCCGATCCTCTACCGATACTGCCAATCTACCGCCCTATAAAAACATAATATCATGTTGTTATATTTGGGAATGGTCATGTGGCCTGTATTGCCAATAACAAAGAAACACATGTACTATATGACTTTCATTTTATTGTTGTTATTTAGCCTCTAAGCTCAAACTGAGCTGAGAAATATCAGGAGGTGTTCTATCTCTAACCCTCCCGACCTTCTTCTGGGAAATTTAGAAATAAATATCCTAGTAGAAGGTCAGGAGAGTTATAGATAGAACACCTCCGGTCATTTATCAGCTCAGTTTGAGCGGAGCTCAGCTGAGCTGAGATCAAATAACAACAAGCAAATCACAACTCAGTCACAAATCTCATCAACCTCCTACTATCTACCTCAAACTACTACTACTTTCAATGTGACTCAACCACTCCAGATGAACATCCCACAAAACTCACCCCTACTCCCATTCCTTCCACTCCTTCTACTGTTGTTAACCAATTCTCATTTACTCATTATTCCCCTCTCTCTCTCTCTCTTTCCTGTCACAGTCTGATAGTCTTTATCTGTCTGTCTGTCTGTCTGTCTGTCTGCTTCCCTAGCTCACTCTACCCCACTCTCTCTCTCTCTCTCTCTCTCTCTCTCTCTCTATTTCATTCTCACCTCTATTTCTTTCTCTCTCACCCCTCTTTTTTTCTCTCTTTCTCTTCCTCTCTCTTTCTCTTCCTCTCTCTTTCCTGTCTCTGTCTTCATCTATCTGTCAGCTTCACTAGCTCTCTCTCTCTCTCCCTCTTCTCACATATACCCACCACCACCCTTCAATTGTTGTGGGGCAGTGGTGAGGTGTAGGTTAAATGGACAGCAGGTGGGGGACCACTTGTAGAGGACAACTTATTTCCGGCCTCACATGATCGAGTACCTGTCACAAGAGAGTAAATGTGGATACACACACACACACACACACACGTGTGTGTGTGTGTGTTTGTCATCATCATCATCATCGTTTAATGTCTATCTTCCATGCTAGCCTATATGAAACATGTCTGTTGTCTCTCTCTCTCTCTATATATATATATATAAATATATATATATATATGTATATATATATATATATATATATATATATGTGTGTGTGTGTGTATGTATATATATATATAAATATATATATATATACACATATGTATATATATGTATATATATACATATGTGTGTGTGTATATATATATATATATATATATATAAATATATATATACACATATGTATATATATATACATATAGATGTGTGTGTGTGTATATATATATATATATATATATATATATAGAGAGAGAGAGAGAGAGAGAGAGAGAGAGAGAGAGAGAGAGAGAGAGAGAGAGAGAGACAACAGACATGTTACCATTTACTCATGCTCATATATATACATATTCACATACACGATATGCATGTGCTTACACACACATCCATACATAGACATGCACACACACACACACACACACACACATACATATGTACATTGATACATAAATATTGACATATAGTAAAGTAAATAGATTGTCAGGTTGTTTCAACAATAAGTGATTCATTTGATCTATGAGCCTCTCATTGTTTTATCAAGTAAGTGGCTGAGTATTCCACAGATACTTGCACTATTAAATGTAGTATGTTAGGTAGAATCAGAGTGACACGGTGTCTGACAAGGCTGGACACCTGAATTGAAGGGCTGACCATCCAACCAGCTTCTACACAGTTTCACCTGCATACACACACACAAACACTCACATATATATGCACAACGTACATACACAAATCTATATACACACACACATATATATATATATATTTATATATATATATATTTATATATATATATATATATATACTACTTTTATTATTAAAAAACATGTGGGTGAAAACATGGAAGACACAAACAAAAGGACAATTTCACTGTCTTCTGTGGAACATCATAGTTTCAAATGCATTCAAAACAAATAGTCCTGAGCTAGAAGTGCAGAGTCAAAGTTGAGTTAAAAGTGGAGAGTCAAAGTTGAGCTGAAAGTGGAGAGTCAAAATTGAGCTGGTAGTGGAGAGTCAAAGTTGAGTTGGAAGTGTGGGGACAAAGTTGAGTGAGGAGTGCAGAGTTAAAGTTGAGCTAGAAGTGGAAAGTCAAAGTTGAGCTAGAAGTGGAGTCTCAAAGTTGAGCTAGATGTGGCGAGTCAAAGTTGAGCTAGGAGCAGAGTGTCAAAGTTGAGTTAGATGTGGGGAGTCAAAGTTGAGTTAGAAGTGGAGAGTCAAAGTTGAGCTAGAAGTGGAGAGTCAAAGTTGAGCTAGAAGTGGAGAGTCAAAGTTGAGCTAGAAGTGTAGGGGCAATGTTGAACTAGTAGTATGGGGCAAATTTGGAACCAATGCTGAGACACATAATCTCACATTGTAATGACTACGCTAATGAAATCTAACAAGACGGAAACAAGTACACAGTGCCAACGATCAAACTCACCCATTCACTGCCTTTTAATATTCAGTTCAGTTAATTAAAATTCCAGAGTTGTCACCCCTGCCTCACTTGAGTAGAATTAATCATTGAGATAATGTTTATCTAATCAATGCAGGTGTAATTAGTAGAATAACTTAAAATTTCTTGGCTCACACTAATAAACAGATTAGTGACCATCTCACTATATATTCTCTGTGGAATGGTTATTTTCTTCTGGTGAGTGGAAGAGGAAGAAAGGTGGGAGGGGGGTCAGTTTCACCTGCACCACCACCAGATCTACCTACCGGTGTTTATTTATTTATTTATCTTAAAGTAAGATTAACACATATGTCAAAAGCTGTTAGACTAATTACCTCTTTCTCCTCGCTCTCATGCTTACTTTTATTCCACTCACATTCTCTCCTAGATGATGTACACACATGTGAGCGTATTTATGTGTGTGTGTGTGTGTGTGTGTGTGTGTGTGTGTGTGTGTGGTAAGAGAGAAAGAGATAGAAATAAAGAAGGAAGGAGAATGAGAGAGAGACAATGATTGAAAAAAAAGTTTCTTCAGTCTTTTTAGACAGCTGAATGTATCAGGAGATGATTGGATTAACTTTATACACACAAGTGTATGTGTGTGTGTGTATATATATATACTTATATATATATATGTGTCTATATATATATATACTTATATATATACTCCAGTTCTATCAACTGTTGAGTGCTACTTATCTGTATATGCATAGTTTTATTGTTCTACAATAAAACTCATCTCCCACATATACTTATATATATATATTTATTTATTTATATGATTTCCTCCGAACCATCCTGATGTTTTCCTCCGAATGAAACAGTTCTAGTCCTGTAGAAGCCATTTCTATATTAAATATTTATACTCTGTTATGTATTGTGTACCTTATTTACTGTGGTTACCCTCGATTGAACCTGGGATAAACATATCTATATATATAGAGAGAG
>OZ024761.1:28391971-28394471 GCA_964016885.1 Eledone cirrhosa
ATATATTCTCAATACACACGCATAGATTATACGTTTAAACATACTTATACTCACACACACTTACATGCATACACACCCACACACACCCACATATATACATAAACGAATGAATAAAAAATATGGGCTAAGACAGGTAAGTGAATGAATGCAGACTAGTTTACATTAACCACATATGTTGTTTCGGTATTTTAAGGTCGATACAACTAGTTCTAGTACACAAGGAACAGTATATATATGTATATCATCATCATCAGCACCGTTTTACGCTAGCATGGGTTAGACGGGTTGTCCTGTTGTGGGCAGTAGCCGGTCGGCTGACCATGCCTTGCTCATACGGGAACTGATTCTGGCTTGATTTCTACAGCTGGATGCCCTTCCTAACACCAACCTCATTTACAGTGAGTGCTGGGTGCTTTTTTTTTCCATGGCGCCTACACGTCCACTTTACAGTGTGGGCTGGGTGCTTTTTTGCCGTGGCCCTTACACAATCACTTTTGCAGTGTGGGCTGGGTGCTTTTTTGCCGTGGCCCTTACACAATCACTTTTGCAGTGTGGGCTGGGTGCTTTTTTGCCGTGGCACCTCCACGACCACTTTACAGTGTGGGCTGGGTGCTTTTTTGCCGTGGCACCTCCACGACCACTTTACAGTGTGGGCTGGGTGCTTTTTTGCCATTGCACCTCCACGACCACTTTACAGTGAGTGCTGGGTTCTTTTTTTTCCGTGGCGCCTACACGTCCGCTTTACAGTGTGGGCTGGGTGCTTTTTTGCCGTGGCCCCTACACAACCACTTTTGCAGTGTGGGCTGGGTGCTTTTTTGCCGTGACACCTCCACGACCACTTTACAGTGTGGGCTGGGTGCTTTTTTGCCATTGAACCTCCACGACCACTTTACAGTGTGGGCTGGGTGCTTTTTTGCCGTTGAACCTCCACGACCACTTTACAGTGAGTGCTGGGTGCTTTTTTTCCGTGGCACCTACACGTCCACTTTACAGTGTGGGCTGGGTGCTTTTTCGCCATGGCGCCTACACAACCACTTTTGCAGTGAGGGCTGGGTGCTTTTTTTCCGTGGCACCTCCACCACCACTTTGCAGTGAGAGGGGGTGGGGGCATATTGTCTATATGCTTCAGCTTCAGCTTGTACCCGTGGGGGCTTGGGTCTTCTGTATTATTGTGTGATGCCAGAGGTCACGGTCGTGTGTCATCGCCTTTTAGCTTGTTTGAAGCATTGTTTAATAGGAAACACAAATTTATATTTTGAAGACCAACACAATGCGTTAAATTTGGTAAAGTAAGATTCTTCTGTTATCTTGGCAATTTAACATTCTCCATATGCATTGTGTTGGTCTTCAAAATATAAATTTGTGTTTCATCATAATCATCATCAATTTACGTCAGCTTTTCCATTAATTTGAATATGCGTTGGTTAATTACCAACATTTCAGTATACAGGGTAGAACACTTGATGAAGCACGCAGGTGGGTCTGTTTACTCTGGATTATATTTAAAATTAACTTTGTTTAATCATAGTCACTCATATATATTTCAGTGATAACCGTTATACAACAGCTATGACCTCATCAGACAGCTAGCTAGAATTTAGCTGGGATAAACTACTCACGTGAAGTGCTTTATATTTATATATATATATAAATAAATATATATATATATATATATATATATCAAATTAAGAATACTTAAGACAGGGTTACTTTACAGACATCACAACTGGATGGTAATTATTGGCCCGTGGCATATCCTCATGATTGTATAACTACACATACATAGCCATCTAACAGGAATATTATCATGCAATAAAGCAATTATGGTGAAGTAAACCCATCTTAATTACTCTTAATTTTGTAGATGAATACCCCATCACTTCTAATAACCAACATTTAGCTGGGATAAACTACTGACGTGAAGTACTTTTGGATTACTCAGACCGGCTTATCCTCATGAAGTTATAATGTAGCTACCATGTATAAGCAACTTCTCATCTGATATATATATATATATATAGAGAGAGAGAGAGCGAGAGATAGATAGATAGATAGATATATTGAGAGAACTTATAGAAATTTGTAATACAGAATAGAAAAAAATTCACATAAAGCCAATTGCTTATTGTGAAACAATCATCCCATTAAGGATTCAAATCGGGAAATAAATATAAGATGAAACACTGTACTGAGTGAATATGGAGAAATTGTCTCATCTCTTCTATTCAAAACATTGCCTGTTATCGGGTTTTTGTTCCTTATGTTTCTTTGACACATGAAAATTCTAGATATTTTACCCTGCTATTATAATCATATGGATTGGATTTATCAACAATGATCTGTTTTATAATATGAGTGACCCCCAACTATCTTTAAATTTCCATATATATTGGGACAATAATATCGTTTTGATTTTGTGTCAGGATCCGCATGAATTAAATCATTTGTTGTGTATATCAGGTTTTAAAGGTGTTTTCTGTCAAACCTATATGTCATTTCA
>OZ024761.1:28399471-28421971 GCA_964016885.1 Eledone cirrhosa
TCTCTGGGTACTTGCCACAAATCATTTTCAGATTTGGTGTTAAGAAAAACACTAATAACAGTGAAACTTAAACATTTCTAAGGAATATGTATAGATATAAAACATTTCTTTATCAAGCATAAAAAACATATTAAAAATTACACAAATCATAGCCAAAAAAATATAATAATAATAATAATAATAAAAATGTTTTTCAAGACATGTAGGATAGTCTGTAGAACATAATTTTTTTTAAATTCTCAGTGGATTGTGTAAATCAGAACTTTTCCATACGACTGGCCTACCACCAAGCCTTCTCTACTCCTTGCACATCCCAGCTAGAAAATATGGTTTATAGAAGAAGCACTGTCTAATGAACATCATGGCATATATTTTTCACCCAATTTTCTCCGGAAATATTTCTGTAAGAACACTGACTGGACTTTGTATTTTGTAGTGGGAGTGGAAGAGATTAGGAGGATTGGAAGAGAGGAATTGGAAGAGAGGAAGGAGAGGGAGAAGAAATGGGAAGGAGGGATTGTTTCTTTGAAAAGAGTTGCAAACTTTCTTGCAAAATGTATACGATACATAGAGAATATAGAATTTCTCAAGGGAGGAAAAGAAGAATATAGAGAAAATTTTGAGAAAATTTTGAGAAAATCTACTTAAAATATGGATTGGATCTATTGAGAGAAAAGAAAAATTACATTGGCATATCTATATATATATATATATATAAATGGAAAAGAATGAAACAAAATTTCATTTCTCACTCTTAGTACGGCTGATACCTAAATATAAATATTTATATGTACATACACATATGTGTACAGACGTACAGTAGTATGTATATAGCCGTACAGTGCTCGGCTGCCATCGTCGCCCTTTTGTTCAACACTGACACAGGAACGATGTACTAGTTTCAAGCTTATTAGCTATCGTCAGCATCGTATACCTTTCTGTCAGATGATTGAACATTTGAAGGTATATACTTTCCTTATGCATATTAACGACTGAGCAGCACAATTTGCATATCAAGTGAGTTAGTCGGCCGGGCGCACCGAAAACGATAAATGGAAAAGAATGAAACAAAATTTCATTTCTCACTCTTAGTACGGCTGATACCTAAATATAAGTATTTATACGCACATATGTGTACAGGCGTACAGTAGTATGTATATATATACATACATGCACACATATATATGTGTACGTATGGGTTTACCGAACATTTATGATAATGCTCGGTTTGTTTATGCATAAGGAAAGTATATACCTTCAAACGTTCAATCATTTGACAGAAAGGTATACAATGCTGACAATAGCTAATAAGCTTGAAACTAGTACATCGTTCCTGTGTCAGTGTTGAACAAAAGGACGACGATGGTAGCCGAGCATTGTACGGCGTAATTTGGGCTGTTTGTTTACAAATATAGACACACATACACACACACAAATCACTGTCACACAGACACAAACATAGACACACACAAACATTCATACAGACACACACATATACATACACAAACACACATAAAGACACACATATACATACACACACAAACACACAAACAAACACACACACAAAAACAAATATACACAGACACACAAAATCCCAGACACACGCACACAAACATAGACACCCACAGACACCCACAGACACACAAATGCACATAAAGACACACACACATATATATACACACACAAACATAGACACGCACAAACACACAACCATGCATACACACGTATATATATATATACACACAGACACATACACATATATACACACACATGCATATATATATTTATATATATATATATATACACACACAGACATACGCATATATATATATATATATACACACATACATATATATATATTTACACAGACACACACACACACACACACCTATATATACACACAGACACATACACACATACATATATATACACACACACACACATATATATATACACACAGACACATACACACACACATATATATATATATATATATATACACACATACATATATATATATTTAAACAGACACATACACACACACACACACACACCTATATATACACACAGACGCATACACACACACACACACACACACATATACACACACAGACACATAAGCTGTAAGTTATTCCATTTTGCTCGCTTAAACAATGAAGACTTACTTCCACATGATAAATTAGGATTTGTTGTGTTGCGTCTTCCATTATCTATTGTTAAGCTGAAATTAATTTAATTCAAATTTAATTTATTTCAATAATCTCCAAATTTAAGAGTTTATTTCTATATCTGCTGTGTCTTGAAAGTTAAGAGGGGGGAGGGGGTAATGGGAATGGGAGGAGGTTGATGTGTGTTTGTGGGGGTGGGGGTAGTTGGTGGGGGTGAAAGTTATGGAGGAAGGAGGAAGGGGAATTTGGAGGGGTTGATGTGTGATGGGGGTAGGGGGGGAGGGGGTGATTGGTTATGTGTGTGTGGGGGGTGCATGTGCTTGCGTGTGTGTGTGGAGTGGTGTTGGTAGTGGTGGTGGTGGTGGTGTGTGTGTGATTGGGTATATGTGGGGTGGTGGTGTGTGCGTGTGTGGAGTGGTGTTGGTAGTGGTGGTGGTGGTGGTGTATGTGAAAGAGTGGGGGGGATGGGAAGGAAGGGGGTTGGTGTGTGATGGTGGTGCTTGTTGTTGTTGGTGGTGTGTGAAAGTGTGTGGGGGGGTGATGTGTGATGGGGTATGTGTGGAATGGTGGTGGTGGGGGTGTGAGGATGGTTGGTGGTGTGTGAAAGTGTGGGGAGGGGGATAGAATGGGAGGGGGTTGATGGTGATGTGGTGTGTGAAAGAGTCGGGGGTGGGATGGGAAGGAAGGGGGTTGGTGTGTGCTGGTTGTGGTGATGGTGGTGGTGGTGTGTGAAAGTGTCAGGTGGGGCGTGGTGGGGCAGGAGTTGAAATTTAACTTCGTTTAAAGCAGATTCTGGATCTTAATGACTTGACAAGTTCTGTCGCTTTCTCGCACGCATACATGCACATATACATGCACATGCACGCATGCATGCATTCACATATGCACATACACATAGATACATGCACACACATACACCACATACACATATCGATACATGCACACACATACACTACATACACCATATACACACAGACAGCTATACAAGCATGTATGCATGCACATATACATATAGACACATGCACACATGCATGCATGCACATACACATACAGATGCACACACATACACCACATACACAGACATAAAGACAGCTGCACA
Organism: Eledone cirrhosa; assembly: GCA_964016885.1. Taxonomy (NCBI): domain Eukaryota; kingdom Metazoa; phylum Mollusca; class Cephalopoda; order Octopoda; family Eledonidae; genus Eledone; species Eledone cirrhosa. Next base: position 28,402,739 of record OZ024761.1, read on the forward strand.
GAAACACACACACACACAGACAGACAGTAATATGCACACACGCTCACAGAGACACAGGCACACACTCACACACAGAGGCAGGTGCACATACACAGACACACACGCATACATGCAAGCAGATGCACATAGACAGAGGTATATACACACGTATTTCATTTTCTCATACAGAGACGCACACACGCACATACACATATAGACACATGTACACACACACAGACACACACACAAGCGGGTGCACATACACAGACACTGACACACGCTCACACATAGACAGAGGTAAGCACACACGCTCACAGATACAAGTTACATACACAGAGACAAAGGCTTCCTTACACATACACACACACACACACACATACACACACACACACACTCATACACACACACACATGGACATATAGATACAGGTATAAGTACAGGCACACATACACACATGTACACCCACATTCACATGTACACACACACATGTACACCCACATTCACATGTACACACACACTCACACATATACACATGTACATACACATATACATGTGTACACACACAGGTAAACACTCACAAGTACACACACACATATAAACCTACACACAGACACAAATACACACACACAAACCCACACACACTGACACAATTACACACACATATAAACACACACACACAGACACAAATACACACACACATAAACCCACACACAGACACAAGTACACACACATATAAACCTACACACACACAAATACACACACACATAAACCCACACACATACACAAATACACACACATAAACCTACACACAGACACAAGTACACACACATAAACACACACAGACACAAATACACACACACATAAACCCACACACAGACATAAACAACTACACAGACATACAAATCACCTACATAGACACACACACACAATAGTAGCAGCAGCAGCAGTTATCGTAGTAGTGGTGGTGGTGGTGGTGGTAGTAGTAGTAGTAGTAGTAGTAGTAGTAGTAGTAGTAGTAGTAGTAGTAGTAGTAGTAGTAGTAGTAGTTCGAGTAGTAGTAGTAGTAGTAGCAGCAGCAGCAGCAGTAGTAGTAGAAGCAGCAGCAGTAGTAGCAGCAGCAGCAGCAGCACTAGTAGTAGTAGTAGTAGTAGTAGTAGCAGCAGCAGTACTAGTAGTAGTAGCAGCAGCAGCAGCAGTAGCAGTAGCAGTAGTAGTAGTAGTAGTAGTAGCTGCAGCAGCAGCCATCAACAAGACAGGAAGTGTAAAAATCGAAAATTGAAGTATTTCTTCAGCACCACATATTGTAAGAAAGCAGAATGACTCTGGTAAAGGTGCTTACTCCACACTCATCAGTTTTGGGGTTCAATCCCAGTGTTCATCATCTTAACCCTTCAGCAGTTAAACTGGCCATATCTGGCTAGAATACTCTCACCTCTTTCTGTTCAAACCAGTCATAACCAGCTGCTCATACTTATGTTAAGGTATTGTTCTCAAAATAAATAATATTAAAATCTCGTAGATCAGATATTATGTGAGATAATTATTTGAGATAAATTATGTTTACTGTGAAAATACAATAGTAATTTAAATGTTACAGGGTTAAGCTATGTGTCTTTTACTATAGCTTCGGGTAAAATGTACTTGCTGCATTTTATCATGGCACCAGCACTAAGGATGTTGTTATGCACTTGACACAACTGAAGTCCTCTCAACACTGGGTGCCCTTTCTATCCCCAACCACTTTACAGAGTGTACTGGGTGCATTTTATCATAGCTCCAGCATTAGTGAGATTGTCATACCCTTGAGACAACTGAAAAATCGTCTTAACTAGAAGTAAAAGTGTTCTTTGATAAAAGCAAAAAGACCAATTGTCAGAGTAACACTTTACCATTTACATTACTCTATATATATACTATTATAGTATCACAGTAAAGGCTTTACCTCACATATAGAATCTATGAGATTTTGGTATTTATTTTGAGAACAATACCTTACATCAGTATGAGTGGCCGGTTACAGCCGGTTTGAACAGAAAAAGGTGAGTAAATTCTGGCCGGATAGGGCTGGTTTAAATGCTAAAGGGTTAAACCAAGGAAACAACATGTTTTGCTTTAGTTTTTTCCATTGCTGATAGTGTCAGCCCATCGCAACCCCTAGCAGAATGAACAGCTTAATATAAGATATTTTGTTAAAGAACACAACATACCATTAGCTTCAGGAATCAAACCCATGTCAACCACAACACCATTCATCTTTGTTAAATAATTGTTTCTACTTTAGGCACAAGGCCAGCAATTACCCAGTGCATTACTGGTACTTTATTTTATCGACCCCGTAAGGATGAAAGGCAAAGTCAACCTCGGCGGGATTTGAACTCAGATCGTAAAGGGACGTAACTATGCTGGAAAGCATGGCGTCCAACCCTCTACCGATACTGCTAATCCACCGCCTTAATCTTTGTTAAATAATGGTTTCTGATTTAGACAGAAGGCTAACAACATGGTGGGAGGGAAGAGACAATTAAATTGACTCAAGTAAATTATTTTATTGACCCCGCCCGTAAGACGAAAAGCAAAACTAACCTTTGAGTGGCTTCAGATTTAGGCACAACGCAAACAATTTTAAGGGAAGGGAAAGTCGATTAAATTGACTCCAGTGCATTACTGGTACTTTATTTTATTGACTCCATAAGGATGAAAGGCAAAGCTAACCTTGGCCAGATTTGAACTCAAAACATAAAGGGACCTAATTCTAAGCTGAAAAGCTTCTTATCCAACACTCTACCAATACTGACAATCCACCACCCTCAATCTTCGTTAAATAACAAGAATATAGATTTATTAAAGATTTGCCAACCTACTTGTTCCACTAACTGATGTTATTTGGAAATAATTTTCAATCAAATTTAATTTATTTCAAAAATATTTACAGTTTATAAAGTTTGATTTATTTCAATAATAACAAAGTTTAAGACTTCCTATGAAGCTTGAAAATTAAGGGTTGTTGTTAAATCATAAAAAATAACTTTGTTTCATCCATCATTTTAATCTAATGATTTAACATCTTATTTCATTTTTTATGTATGTATGTATATATACATATATATATATATATATATATATATATGTATATTTATTTATATGTGTGTGTGTATATATATATATATATGACCTCTGGCGTCACGCAGTAATACAGAGTACCCGACCTCCCATGGGTACAAGCTGAAGCATATAGACAATATAGACAATATGGCCCCACACCCTCCCACTGCAAGGTGGTCGTGGAGGCGCCACAACAAAAAAGCACCCAGCCCACACTGTAAAGTGGACGTGTAGGCGTCACGGAAAAAACCCCCAGCACTCACTGTAAATGAGGTTGGTGTTAGGAAGGGTATCCAGCTGTAGAAATCAAGCCAAAATCAGTTCCTGTATAAGCAAGGCATGGTCAGCCGACCAGACACTGCCCACAACAGGACAACCCGTCTAACCCATGCTAGCATGGAAGAACGGACGTAAAAAGGTGATGATGATGATGATGATATATATATATAGCCAGTTTCTTGGACGGTTTCCAACATACGGTTAAGGTTGCGCTTACCAATGAAACGGTCGTAAATACCTGGATAAAATCCTTTTTTTAATGCTTACCTGTGTTTTTTTCTTTTATTGTTATATATATATATATATATTCATTTATATGTATATATATATATATTTATATATATGCATATATATATATGTATATATATATATATTCATTTATATTTATATGTATATATATATATATTTATATATATGCATATATATATATGTATATATATATATATGCAGGTATATGTGTGTGCGTGTGCATCTACATATATAAAGATATACACACATTGTGCACACACACACACATATATATATATACATATATATATATATATGCTTGCATCTATACACCTACACAGATGAATATATATATACATGTATATATCTATATTTATTATTCCAAGTGAAAAGCGTTGGTTGATCAAGCAATTGACCGACTGTGGTGTAAACAGACGTAAGCACTCCACAACGCGGGTAACTTAAGGTATTACCTATAATGTCTGACATATACACACCAAATTCTTTAAGTTATGTTCCAAACCACATTGTCTCCAAAATTCAACAGAGAAACAATTGCTTTACTTTCACTGTTTAATGACATATCTTACTTTGATTTTTCTTTTCAATTTTATCTTTAAATATGAGAAACTTGATGAATTATAAATTTCTTTTAATAGACCACTTAGACCACCCCTGTCAACCGAGAGCTTGACCTCAGACTCTGCAGACTTAACCATTTAACATTTACATTATTCTAGATATACTATAATATTTTCATGGCAAAGGCTTTACTTCACATGGTTATCTCACATAATATCGAATCTATGAGAGTTAGATATTATTTATTTTGAGAAAAATACCTTAACATCAGTGCGAGTGGCTTGTTATGGCTGATTTGGAACAGAAAGAGGTGAGAGAATTCTAGCTGGATACAGCCAGTTTAAAGGCTAAATGATCAAATATGTGAAACTTGATGAATTATAAATTTCATAGGAAAATGGGAAAACTTGGCATAAGAAAGCTATTAAAACAGCAAAATGCTGTCAAAGCAACATTGGGTAGAAATCAGAGGCTAGAAGTGAGTTGGCTTGAAGAATTGATATGGAGAAATAAATAAAATGGGTGAGAAGAATTCACAGACATTTAACCCTTTAGCATTTAAACTGGCCATAACTGGCTAGAATTCTCTCACTTCTTTCTGTTTAAACTGGTCGTAACTGGCTGCTCATGCTGATGTTAAGGTACTGTTCTCAAAATAAATAACATCAAAATCTCATAGATTTGATATTATGTGAGATAATTATGTAAAATAAAGCCTTTACCACAAAAATACAATAGTATATATAGAGTAATGTAAATGGTAAAGGGTTAAATACACACATCAGCTTTTAGACTGCTTGTTATTTTTAAACAAAACATAACACTTGTCAAAATGAAAAAGAATGAGAAATATATGCCGATGATTTGAACCCATGTAGTTCTGTTATGAAATCTTTAATTGTCATGGAATTCATTCGTGTCACTGCAGATACACTATCATGTGACTTTTGTAGTGCTTGCTTCACAGAATAACCTTTTAGATCGCCATAAATCTCTCAGTCACCCTGGGGTTACAAGTCTGGCATGAAATCTTCTGTATTTGGTGGGCAAACATTAAAACCTGTTGCTTCTTGATGTCACATTTGTCAAGAGGTTAAAGCCACAATATTATCGTCCGGAACAAGAGCTCATTAGATGACTCTGTTTCTTTGACCGCATAAACATTGATTTTTCAGAGTTCGTTACCTTCGTCGTCAAGTAATAAATATCTTGTTGATTGTTATCAATAAATATCTGCCAACCTCTCACCACCACCACCACCACCACCACCAGCATCACCATGACCACACCACCATGCCACCACCACCACCAACAACAACAATACAATACTACCACCACCACCACCACCACCACCGACATCACCATGACCACACCACAATGCCACCACCACCACGAACAATACAATACTACCACCACCACCATCACCACCGACATCACCATGACCACACCACCATGCCACCACCACCAACAACAATACAATACTACCACCACCACCAACATCATGACCACACCACCATGCCACCACCACCACCACCACCGACAATACACTACTACCACCACCACCACCAACATCACCATGACCACACCACCATGCCACCACCACCACCAACAATACAATACTACCACCACCACCAACACCACCATGACCACACCACCATGCCACCACCAACAATACAATACTACCACCACCACCACCAACATCATCACCATGACCACACCACCATGCCGCCACCACCACCACCACCAACATCACCATGCCACCACCACCATGCCACCAACAATACAATACTACCACCACCACCACCACCATCATCACCATGACCACACCACCATGCCACCAGCACCACCAACAATACAATACTACCACCACCACCACCAACATCATCACCATGACCACACCACCATGCCGCCACCACCACCACCACCAACATCACCATGCCACCACCACCATGCCACCAACAATACAATACTACCACCACCACCACCACCGACATCACCATGACCACACTTCCATGCCACCACCACCACCAACAATACAAAACCACCACCACCGACATCACCATGACCACACCACCATGCCACCACCATACCACCACCACCACCGCCACTACAATGCACCACCACCACCTCAACACCACACCACGCCACCACCATTACCACCACTACTACCAACACCACCATCACCACTACCACTACCATGCCACCACCACTACAACCACCACAGACCACACCACACCACCACCATGCCACCATCACCATCACACTACCACTACTACCACCACACCACCACAACTACAACCACCCACTACTATCACAGCACCACCACCACCTCCACCACGCTACCACCACCACGCCACCACCACTACAACCACCCACTACCATCACGGCACCACCACTACCACCACCACCACGCCACCACCACCATGCTACCGCCACTACCACAACAATACCACCACACCAACACCCCCATGCCACTACCACCACATCACCATGCTACCACCACTACCACACCAATACCACCACACCAACACCACCATGCCACTACCACCACATCACCACTACCACCTCGCCACCAGCACCATGCTACCACCACTACCACACCGATACCACCACACCAACACCACCATGCCACTACCACAACCACAACACCACCGCACCACCACTACAAACACCCACTACCATCATGGCACCACCACCACCACCATGCTACCACCACCACCACCACCATCACACCACCACTACCACCACACTACCACCACCACTACCACCACACTACCACCACCACCACCATCACACCACCACAACACCACCGCACCACCACCACAACCACCCACTACCATCATGGCACCACCACCACCATGCTACCACCACCACCATCACACCACCACTACCACCACACTACCACCACCACCACCATCACACCACCACTACCACCACACTACCACCACGCCACCACCACTACAACCACCCACTACATTGTTTATTTTTCTCTTATCATGACATTTCTTCATTGAGGGGTCATTTCAACAGCAACAGTCACTTCTGACTTCACTACATCTTTGCAGTCTATTTTCAGTTTCAGTCAGGATGTGTTCATCATCATCATCATCATCACCGTTTTACGTCCGTTCTTCCATGCTAGCATGGGTTAGACGGGTTGTCCTGTTGTGGGCAGTGTCTGGTCGGCTGACCATGCCTTGCTCATACAGGAACTGATTTTGGCTTGATTTCTACAGCTGGATGCCCTTCCTAACACCAACCTCATTTACAGTGAGTGCTGGGTGCTTTTTCGTGGCGCCTACACGTCCACTTTACAGTGTGGGCTGGGTGCTTTTTTGCCGTGGCACCTCCACGACCTCCTTGCAGTGGGGGGGTGTGGGGGCATATTGTCTATATGCTTCAGCTAGTACCCATGGGAGGTCGGGTACTCTGTATTACTGCGTGACGCCAGAGGTCACGGTCGTGTGTCATCGCCTTTGAGAGGTGTAATTGGGTAAGGTCGGCTTTTATCACCTCATCCCAGGTCATCTTGGGTCTCCCCACTCCGCGGTTTCCATCGACTTAGTCTTAATAGTCTCATGGCTAATAGTTTTCATGTCTTTCTAGTATGACAGGAATGACCCAACCCCCAGAATCTCGAAACCAACACCACACCATACCCCTAGACATTAACAGTCAGACTACTGTCCAATGTATTTGGTTGGAATCATTTTATCAATTATATAATACGAAAGGCCGGTTATATGATGCCTGTGTGAAATGTGCGATGCTGCATGGTAGTGAGACATGGGCAGCAACTGCAGAGGATATGCGACGGCTGGAGAGAAATGAAGCAAGCATGCTCCGTTGGATGTGCAATATCAATGTACGTGAACGACCAAGATATGGATGAGTTGAGAGAGAAACTGTGTATAAGGGGGTTAAACAGTAGTGTGAGGGAGAGAAGACTGTGATGGTATGGACTTGTGATGCGCATGGAGGTTGACCGCTGGGTAAAGAAGTGCCAAGAAATCCCAGTAGAAGGAAGACACAGTAGAGGAAGACCACGAAAACATGGGCGGCGTTGGTGAGAGCAGACCTCAGATCGCTGAAGCTCACGGAGGAGATGATGAAGGACCTTGAGAAGTGGAGAGATGCTGTGCTGAATAGGACCCGTCCCACCCTTGCAAGCAGAGAAAAGCGGATGTAAAATGATGATGATGATTATATAATGTTTGCAGTAGTAATAAAAGAAAAAACACAAAAAAAAAATTTAATTAGCAAAAGTAAGGGGAGAGAAATGGGATACTCATCATCATCCAGCAGCCTCAGCCAAAATGGACACAACAATTGATCTCCATGTAGGTCTATTGTTCATTGTCGTTGCCAAATCCTGGATTTCAATACCAGAATCTCTGGAGATGACATCGGGGTAGGAGAGCTTGTGCCCTCCTGTTATTAGTGACTGCTTGTAGTTTCCAAAGAACTAATAGGGATGCAGTCTCGTAGGTGGCACAATTGCAGTGATCAGCAAATCTTACTCTCCTCTTATGAACAACGTGGGTGTGGCAAGCATGGCATGTGGCACAGGCGCCACTTGGACTAGGAGCACATTCTATTCAAGTCAAATAAGCCTCGTCGGAGAGTGAAAAAAAGAAACTCCTTCAGATGTATGATCTGTCTCTATCATGGGTGAGAACACTATGGTGACTGGATCATTAAACTATTTATATAAATTATTAAACCTCCATAGGTAAAAATACAGTGCTGAGTAGGGGTGTAATTGCACTGCTTGCCATAGGTGATATTTTCCCTAATTATGCCTCTGGGTGGTGGTTGTTGTTTTGGGGTTGGTCGTGTCAGACTACACACCCCAGTCAAGGTAGTATATCATATATGTGGTTGGGAGTGACAGACTCTACACCCCAGTCTTGGTGATATATCTCAGCTGAGGTAGAGAGTGGCAGACTCTACACCCCAGTCAGGGTGGTATATCTCAGCTGTGTTAGGGATAACGGACTCTAGGCCCCAGTCAAGCTGGTATATCTCAGTTGTGGCAGGGAGTGTCACTATCCCTGTCTAGGTAGTATATCTCAGCTGTGTGAGTGGCAGTCTCTACGCCCCAGTCAAGGTGGTGTACCACAGCCGTGATAGGGAGTAGCTAACTTAATACCCCAGTCAAGGTGGTATATCTCAGCTGAGGTAGGAAGTGGCTAACTCTATACCCCAGTCAAGGTGGTATATCTCAGCTGAGGTAGGAAGTGGCTAACTCTATACCCCAGTCAAGGTGGTATATCTCAGCTGAGGTAGGAAGTGGCTAACTCTATACCCGAGTCAAGGTGGTATATCTCAGCTGAGGTAGGAAGTGGCTAACTCTATACCCCAGTCAAGGTGGTATATCTCAGCTGTGGTAGGGAGTAGCTGACACTACACCCCAGTCTAGGTCCTGTATCTCAGCTGTGGTAGGGGGTGGCCAACTGTACACCCCAGTCAAGGTGATATATCTCAGCTGAGTCCTGCAGACAAACAGGTGGGTGGACACATTGATATGGAGTACAGCCAGCTATATCGGCCATTCTCTTTAACTTCTTTTGTTACCTTGTTTGTTTTGTTTTTATGATTTATTTTTGTTCTTGCTTTGAGAGGAAAACTTTGTCAAGACTTTAAGAAAGAAATTTCAAACCATTTTTCATTTTTGCTTTTTATAAATACTATTTTCTAATTGTGAAGGGTTGCAGTGCCATGTTGGTGAGGGATCTAGCAGGGAACAGATGTTATAGACGTCCTTTGTACCAAATATCTGTTTATATTTTGCCTGCCATGATCCAGTAATTGATGGCGTAAGCCTTAAGTCCTTTGTGTGAATTACATCATAATCTGATGACGTGTGACAGTTGGCCATAGAAATACGTATCTTGATTTTGCAATATTAAAAAATATTTGGAATCCGGGCCTCTTTTTTCATATCATCATCATCATCATCAACGTTTAACGTCCGTGTTCCACGCTTGCATGGGTTTGGACGTATATATATATATATATATATATATATATATATATATATATATATATATTCACACACACACAGATATATATGTGTATATATATATATATATATACACACATACAGGGTACCCGAAAAATGTATACACACTTCAACAGGATTCTAATAAATATTTCATTTACAGATAATCAAAGTGTGTATATATCTTTTTGGGACATCCTATATATATCACACACGCACACATATATCTCTATATATATTTATATATATATATATGTATATATATATATATGTGTGTGTGTGTGTATATATATATATATGTATATGTGTATATATATATATATATGTATATGTGTATATATATATATATGTATATATATATATATGTGTGTATATATATATATATGTATATATATATACATATATATAGAGATAGATAGATATTAAACACATTGCTAATTTTATATTTAATAAATCTCTCAGTTCTGTAATGAGGGATTCTTTTTAAATCAAGAAAGAAATACTAATTAACTTATCTGCTGTAGAAATTGGATTAGAGTTAACCACCTCCCCATTGTGATATATATATACACACACAGACACACACACACACATATATATATATATATATACACACACAGACACACACACACATATATATATATATATATATACACACACAGACACACACTCACACACATATATATATATATATATATATACATGCAGAGAAAGAAATATCATTTGAATACAGACCAAAGCGCACATGTGCTTTACTGCAATCACCATCACCATCACACAATATGTGCGTCTGTGTGTGTGTGTGTGTGTGTGTGTGTGTGTGTGTGTGTGTGTGTGTGTGTGTCTGTGTGTGTGTCTGTGTGTGTGTCTGTGTGTGTAAATGCATGTGTGGGATATATTTCACACAAAATACTTAGACAGTATAAATTGATTTATACACATATATGATTACCAAGCTTAATATGTAAAAACAAAACAAATCAAAAACAACACTACAATAACAATAATAACAATAATAACAATAACAATAAAAATAATAATAATAATAATAATAATAATAATAATAATAATAGCAATAATAGCAATAATAGCAATCTGATTGTTAGAGCATAATACTTGAGTATAAACAATTCCTGCATCCACAATATTTAGATTTCAAATCATCATCATCATCATCATCATCAACATCATCATATTTATTATCATTATCTTTATTATTATCGTCATCATCATCTTTATCTTCATCATCATCATCATCATCTTTATCGTAATAGTCATTATCATCATATGTATCATTTAACATCTGCTTCCTCAGCTATCATGGTTCGACGGGGTTTGTCACAGAATAATTAGCCAGTACTTAATCATAGCTTCCATACCCCCCAGACAGGCTGATGATCTGCTTTTTGCATCCTCCACTCACCCTGTTTATTAATTTTTCAGATATTTTCCAACCCCACCACATATTACATTTTGTTAATCTATCTCCGGCAAAATTTTATTTTAAGTTCGAGCATTCCTGTGATAATTTTCTTCAAACATCAAAAATCATTATACATGACAAAAAATGTACATTACTAGAAATACCAGGCGTTATAAAATAAATAGGATGAGTAGGGGTCTCAATATATAAACTAAATGACTAATTCTGGTTTCTAAAAAAGAAATCAACAGAGACAACCTAGAAAAATTATGGATTTTTGCTCCCTCTCCTTATTATTTGGGACCCAAGATTTGTTATGTTTCCACATGATGCAGTGTGATTTAGGTGCATTTTATTATGGCAGCAGTAGTAGGGAGGTTGTCATGTCTTTGACAGCTGAAGAGCCCTCTCTTTTTGCTTGTCAAGTTTTCTATGACTAGATGCTTTTTCTACCATCAAACACTTTACAGAGTGTATTGAGTGCACTTTATCATGTTGCCAACACTAGATAGGTTGTCTTGCCCTTGCTGCAGTTGGAAAGCCCTCTCGACCATTTCAGATAGAAAACTAAACACTGCACTCAATACAAATGTGGTTGCTTAATTTGGAGGTAATATGTATTTTTAGTAAACTCACAATTTACTCTTGCTGTGGAAAATAAATGCTATCATAATACCACAGGCTAGAAAACAACATTAATCTGTCTTGCTTCAGCTTTCCTTAAAACTTTCATCAGAAATTGTTTAACCCTTTTCGCATTCACATTACTCTATATTTACTATTGTATTTTTACAGAAAAGGTTTATCTCACATAAATATCTCACATAATATCGAATCTATGAGATTTTATTATTATTTATTTCGAGAACAAAACCTTAACGTTGGTATGAGCGGCCAGTTATGATTGGTTTGAACATAAATAAGTAGAGAATTCTGGCTGGCCGGATATGGTCTCAGTTTAAATGCTAAAGAGTTAACCAGCTCTTGTCCACAGACAGAATATGAGCTTATAACTAATTATAGTGTCCACAAGGAACTCATTTGACCATCTTTTGTCCACAGAGAGAATATCAACTTATCAGTAATTATGTTTATTGATTCAAGCAGAACTAAACTGATTTGTCTAATTTGCATAACAGTGCATGAGCTGGGAGCATGAATTAATTAATTGGTTAATGGCTCATTACACAGCAGATTTTTTTTTCCGCAGGGGTTTGGGGGTGGTGAAGGTGATAATTTGAAATAATAGGTAAACCTTATGGAAAGTCGTTATTTTTTCTTTTTTTGTAAGCATGCAATGTAACCTCGCTGTGGAAATTGAATGAAGTGATCACACCACAGGTGTTTTTCTCAATGGCCAGGTAAATAGATTGCTTCTAACGCTTATCTTATATTACAAATTATCCTAAATTAATGCTTTGTAGCATTCCTGTGTGTTTATATATGTGTGTGTCTGTAGGTATGTGTGCACATGTTTGTGTGTGCATGCATGTATGTATGTGTGTTTGTGTGTAAATGTGTGTGTGTATGTAGGTAAGTGTGTGTGTGTTTGTGTGTAAGTATGTGTTTTTGCGTGTAAATGTATGTATGAGTTCAGATGTGAGTGTGTGTGTGTGTGTTGGTGTATATATGTACATGTGTGTGTGTATGTACCTGTTTGTAAGTTTGCATGTGTATGTATGTTTGTGTGTGTGTATGTATGCAGCATGTATGTATGTGTATATGTACATGTGTGTTTGTGTGGGTGCATGTATGTGTTTGCCTCTATCTCTCTATGTATATGTATGTGTGTTGTCTTTGTACAATTGTTCCCCTTAAGCTGCGGCAACCAGAGAACAGTTCTAGGAATCTCACAACAGTTTCTTTTAATGTATAGAGACATATACACATCCTCAGTCGGGTAGGAAAAACAAGACAGACAGACAGACACATAGACAGACAGACAGACAGACAGACACATAGATATACAGACATACAGACAGACAGACAAATAGACAGACAGACAGACAGACAGACAAATAGATAGACAGACAGACAAATAGATAGATAGACAGACAGACAGACAGACAAATAGATAGACAGACAGACAGGCAGAGAACAGACAGACAAATAGATAGATAGACAGACAGACAGACAGACAAATAGATAGACAGACAGACAGACAAATAGATAGACAGACAGACAGGCAGAGAGACAGACAGACAAATAGACAGACAGACAGACAAATAGATAGACAAACAGACAGAGAAGCACACTGCCACATGGACCAACATATAGATAGACAGACAGACACACAGACAAGTACACTGCCACATGGACCAACATATAGATAGACAGACTGCAACACAAACAGATAGATAAATTTCTTTATTAGCCACGAGGGCACTAAAGAAGGGGACAAATACAAATGGGGAGTTTACATACAGGTATATGAAAATAAAACTATTAATAAAATAACAAATAACAATTGAAATCCTCAATAGGGGGAGGCATTACACAGGGGTTGTACACCCCCCCCCAAAATGTACAACCCTCATCTCCCGGAGCACCAAGAGTGAATACTCCCTTCCTCTCTTCCTATTTTTCCTCAAGCTACAGGCTTATATAGAGAGAAGGCCCAACCACTCGGGCCATCTTTGCCACATTCACCCACCTTTTATAAAATTTGCTGGGGTACAGCACCTCTCTCTCCATCCTGATTCTTCTTCCAAAATGATATTTGAAAAAACGAATCAGTTGCTCGCCGGAGATAAAGGTGTCTGACCTCAGCCCTTTTAACCTCGTCCACCATAGCCATAACACATAGGAAAACCACCTCTCCCTCGTTTTTGAAGGAGGGTGGTGGTTTGATCATGACAATGGACTCGGTGGTCAACTGGATTGGTCCCACCCGTGACAATAGTCATTCTACATAGCCCCACAGGTCGGTAACGCCCGGGCAGTGTACAAATGTGTGTGCGACGGTTTCCTCGTCGCGCACGCATCTCGGACAGATCTTTTTCGAGGGTCCCTGCCCAGGGGCCCGTGTCTGTAGAGCTTGTCTCGAACTGGTAGAGCTCTTCAGTAGCACTGCCAGGCCAGGGACTTTTGGAAGTTGTCCATTGGTCCCGGGCGGAAAGTCCTACTGAACAGACTGGCCAGTTCGTCCTCCTCTACGCCTAGAGTTTCTCCGAGCGCGTCGTCACACTTGCTGCGGACCAGCCCTCTATAGAATGTCGAAATGGAGTCTCCACTGATTGCCGGGTCCGTTCACCAGAGGACTGTGAGCGCCTGAGCACATTCGATATGCCAGTCGCCCGTTTTCCTCGGTCTTTGCTTGACCCAGCACTGCAGCTCGGTCAGTGAGACGAGTCGTGGGAAGGCTCGCCTCACGAACGGGGCCCACACTGGTTGTCCGGTGAGGAATACGTGGAGTTGCCGTAGCCTGAGCGCGATAAAACAGATAGATAGACAGACAGACAGACAGTGTGCTGCTGCTGCTGTGTGGTATTTCAATTCTATTTTACATTTTTGAAACTATCTAATTATCAAGTAAGAAATTAGAAAACTGCTGTTTTAATTTAATTATGCAAAAAAAAAAGAAAGAAAAACAAATCGAAAAAAAAAACAAAAAAAAACAAAACAAAACAAAACAAAAATTAACAAAAAAAAAAGAAAAAATGCTTCTGCATATCTGATTTGGTGAGAATATTCTTGAAAGGACCATCATCACCATCACCATCATCAAAACTATCATCATCACTACCAACATCATCATTATCACTACCATTATCATCATCACTACCATCATCATCATCACCACCATCATCATTATCATCATCACTACCAACATCACCACCATCATCATCACTACCAACATCATCATCATCGTCGTTATCATCACTATCATCATCATCATCGTCATTATTATCATCATTATCATCATCATCATCACCGTCATCACCATCACCATCATCACTACCACTATCATCACCACACTATCATCATCATCACCATTATCATCATCACCACCATCACTAACATCACTGTCATTATCATCACCACCATCATCATCAAGACCATCACCACCATCATCATCAAGACCATCACCACCATCATCATCAAAACCATCACTGCGACCACCACCACCACCTCCACCACCACCACCACCACCACCACCACCACCACCACCTCCACCACCACCACCACCACAGTAAAGCACAACATATTCTAATTAATCAGCACAGACAGAGAAATAATCTTTAGACACTTCAAAGATGAGGTATGAAGGGGAGGAAGATAGAGAAGAGAGGGGGGGAGAGAGAGGGTGACGGAGGGAGAGGGGAGTCAGACAGGTGGGGGGTGAGAGGGTGAGGGTAAGAGAGAGAGGGAGAGGGAGGAAGAGAGAAGAAAACAGTATGAAGAAGAGAAAGTAACGAGTAAAGAGAAGAGAGGGAGAGGTAGGTAGGAGAGAGGTAGGTAGGAGAGAGAAGGGGAGAGTAAGATAAAGAGGAGTGAGATAAATAGAATGAGATAAATAGAGAGTGACAGAGAGAGGGTGAGGGTAAGAGAGAGGGAGTAAGAGGGGGTGAGAAAGAGAGGGAGCGAGATGGAGTAAGAGGGGGTGAGAAAGAGATGGAGCGAGAGGGAAGGAAGAGAGTAGAAAGCAACATGAAGAGGAGAGAGTAAGTGATGAGAGGTGAGAGAGAGGGGGGAGAGGTGAAAGCAAAAGAGGTGAAATCAAGTTAAAGAGAAGAGAGGGAGAGGTAGGAGAGAGAAGGGGAAAGGGGAGAGTAGGATAAAGAGAGAGAGAGAGATAAGGGGAGACAGAGATATATAAAGGGAAGAGTGAGAGAGAGATAAGGGGAGAGCGATATGTATATAAGGAAGAAGGTGCGAGAGAGAAAGAGTGAGAGACAAAAAGAAAGAGAGAAGGGGAAGAAAAAGAGAGCGAAAAAGAAAGACAGACATGTGAGAGAGATGCGGAGAAGTGATAGAGATAAGCAGAAGAATAAAACAGCACAGCTGCCATGACTTTCGGAAACATTTTTTCATGCTCAGAGTTGCTGAAGCATGGAACAAACTGCCTGCATCAGTTGTTATCTGCCGAGACACTGCATCCTTTAAAACCCTCGTGCTTCCCGAAATTCGCCAAAACTACACCTGATGTCCCCCTTCCATACACATGCACACATGTGTATATCATGACTCATGCACTGTTCATTTTCCTGACGTTTGTACATTACTCTATGTACAATACATACACTTTTGATGAGTTGTAGTGCACCTGAGCACTGTACACAATTTTTTCGTTATTATTAAATGAGAGAGAACAATGTGGACTTACCTTGATTTCCTTTTACATCTGTGTTGTGGAGAAGCAGACCCTGATGACACACTGGATTCCCGGGAGATACTGAAACCACAAACAGAAGGTATTCACAGCTTTAATTTAATGGAAACAGTTATCATAGATGATTTTAATGGTTAGGCTGAATAGATACAATTTCAGGTCACTCTTGGGTGCTACTGGTAGCATGTAATCCAGTACAACCTGTCACATGGTTGACAGTTTAGTTTTGGACACCCTGCAGGACAAAAAACAAAACCTGACAAAGGACGGAAGAACTCACAGGAGTCAATGGCCATCTAAAAATAAAAAAAACCTTCCAAATCAATGGGTGGCAGTAGTTCCAGCTGCACGCATCGAAAGACTGGTGTAGTGGTTCTGAGAACAATGCCGCTTTGCAGATGATCAATGCAAATTGACAATGGAAAGGTGTTCCCACTCGAGTTAGAAGAGAACTTTTGACCTTCAGGAGAAGCAGCAACCCCTGATTGTATTCAGCAACCAAAACAAATATGAAATACACCAAATCCAATGCTCCTAGGGGCAGCCCTGGTTCTTCTTATTTGCGAGTGTAAACTCGGCCAGATTAGATTAGATTAGATGAATAAATACAATTAATGGACACAGTGTTGCCATATGCAGTTTAATGGTTAGGCTGAATAAATACAATTAATGGACACAGTGTTGCCATATGCAGTTTAATGGTTCGGCTGAATAAATACAGTTAATGGACACAGTGTTGTCATATGCAGTTTAATGGTTAGCTAAATAGATATAGTTTAATAGTTAAGGTTAATAGATACAGTTGTGATATGCAGTTTAACGCTTTAGCATTTACATTACTCTATATTTTCTATTCTATATTTGTGGTAAAGACTTTATCTTACATAATTATCTCACATAATATCGAATCTATGAGATTTCGATATTTATTTTGAGAACAATACCTTAACGTCAGTATGAGCAGTCAGTTATGGCCAGTTTGAACAGAAAAGGGGGAGAGAATTCTGGCTGGATACAGCCAGTTTAAACGCTAAAGGGTTAATGGTTAGATTTATTATCTATGTTTAATGTCAAGTTTAATTGTGTAGGTTAATGGTTTGGTTTAATGGGTAGGTTTAATAGTTAAGCTTAGCAGGTGTGTTTAATAGTTAATTTTTATGAATACATAGTTACCATGAAATGGTTAAATAGTTAAATTGAATGGATACATAGTTATAATAGACAATTTAATCGTTAAGTTGAATAAATATAGAGTTTCTATATATAATTTAATAGTTATGTTTAATGGTCATATATTCATCGTACACAGTTTTAATGGTTAAGTTTAATGGATAAAATGTTACAAAAGACAATTAAATAGTTAAATTTAATGGAAATGGAGTTGTCACAATGAAATCTTTAATCTTTAGTCAACTAATACCATCTGTTCCACTTGGTCTTTCAATTAGAAATTTCACAACCATGACAGAATCTCTACATAATCACTTCAAAGGCTGGATATAGCAGCCAAATAACCCTCAAATAACACACTATTGTCTTTCAGAAACAGTAGTAGATATAAATAGACTGTATTTCAAGTAAAAGATGGGATAGTCACTCAAAAAACACTTTTGATCCTAATTCTGCTTACAATAGCAAGATTCTGAGGAATACCAGCTTAGCAACAAAGACGCATTTTTGAATGTCTGTATGTATGTATCTACATACATACCTATGTATTTGTATGCAATTATATATATGTGTGTATATATACACATACTTGTTTGCATGAGTTTATATATGTGTGTGTATATATATATATATACAGACTTGTTTGCATGAGTTTATATATGTGTATATATATATACACACATACTTGTTTGCATGAGTTTATATATGTGTGTATATATATATATATATACACATACTTGTTTGCATGAGTTTATATATGTGTATATATATATATATATATACACATACTTGTTTGCATGAGTTTATATATGTGTATATATATATATATACACATACTTGTTTGCATGAGTTTATATCTGTGTGTATATATATATACACATATTTGTTTGCATGAGTTTATATATGTGTATATATATATATACACACACACATACTTGTTTGCATGAGTTTATATATGTGTGTGTATATATATATATATATATATATATATATATATATATATATATATATATATAGTAATAATAATAAATTTGAAGACTAAAATCCAAAGGGGGCTCGATAAGGATAAATATATATCAAATATTTATTAAAATAACAGATTAAAGTTTAAGCAAAAAATCGCTGCTTTCACCC
>OZ024761.1:28426971-28439471 GCA_964016885.1 Eledone cirrhosa
ACCACTAGGCCACGGATATTGTTTTCCTTGTGTGTCTTATAGCAAAGATTTCTTAAGAACCTTGGAGAAAACGCTTTGTGCTGCTTTGCTATGGTCTTTCTCAAGAACTAGGGTCAATTCCAACTTTTCATCTCTCTCTCTCTCTCTTTTTCTCTTTCACACCTTCTCTCTTTCTTACCACCCAGCCCACACACACCACTGAAAACCGCCACCCCAGAACAGTCACTATCACCAGCACCACCAAAGCCACCAACAACCACCACGACTACCACTACCGCAATCACTATCACCAGCACAACTGCCGCTGCCGCCACCACTGCCTCCACGACAGCCACCACCCCCAACCCTGCATTCACCACCACCCTGACTACCACAACCACCACCACCAACAACAGCACCAAAGCCACCAGCCCCATGACTACCACCACCACCCCCATAACCAACCCACCCCCAACCCTGCATTCACCACCACCCTGACTACCACAACCACCACCACCACCACCACCAACAACAGCACCAAAGCCACCAGCCCCATGACTACCACCACCACCACCCCCATAACAACCCACCCCCAACCCTGCATTCACCACCACCCTGACTACCACAACCACCACCACCACCACCACCAACAACAACAGCACCAAAGCCACCAGCCCCATGACTACCACCACCACCCCCATAACCAACCCACCCCCAACCCTGCATTCACCACCACCCTGACTACCACAACCACCACCACCACCACCAACAACAACAGCACCAAAGCCACCAGCCCCATGACTACCACCACCACCCCCATAACCAACCCACCCCCAACCCTGCATTCACCACCACCCTGACTACCACCACCACCCCCATAACCAACCCACCCCCAACCCTGCATTCACCACCACCCTGACTACCACAACCACCATCACCACCAACAACAACAGCAACAGCACCAAAGCCACCACCACCCTGACTACCACAACCACCACCACCACCACCACCACCACCACCACCACCACCCCCATAACCAACCCACCCCCAACCCTGCATTCACCACCACCCTGACTACCACCACCACCCCCATAACCAACCCACCCCCAACCCTGCATTCACCGCCACCCTGACTACCACAACCACCACCACCACCAAAGCCACCACCACCACCCCCATAACCAACCCACCCCCAACCCTGCATTCACCACCACCCTGACTACCACCACCACCACCACCACCAACGCCACCACCACCACCACCACCAACGCCACCCCCCCCATAACAACCCACCCCAACCCTGCATTCACCGCCACCATTAAGCTAATAAAGAAATTAACAGAAATTTCTCATTTTTCCTTTGAGAGATTCTTTAATCCGGCAGATATCATTGGAGAACATGGAAAACCAATATCAGCTATTGTATATATTAGTGTGAACAATGTATGTATATGTATATATATATATATATATATATATATATATATATATATATATATGTATGTATACATATATGTATACATATATATATATATATATATATATATATATATATATATATATATATATATATATGTATGTATGTAAAAGGTAAACAGAAATAACAACACAATCGGTACAGTATACACACATATATATATATATATACACACATAGATACACACACATATATATGTATGTATGTATATATTCATATATATATATATATATATATATATATATATATATATATATTGTTTATGAGGTTTCAGCTAAACTTAAAATTTATATTCTAATCCATTTTATTGAGTTTTTCTCTGAATTGTTTTACAGTTGTGTATTTCCCACCCCCCTCTCTCTCTCTTTATATATATGTATATATATATATATATTGGGTATAAATTGAAGTCCTAGCTGCCATACAGCAGGTACTATTCGAGCTGTTTGTGGTAATCACAAAACACTCAATGGAATGAGAAGTTAATACCTTATCGTCCAGAGTAAACACAAAAGTTAAAAAGTGCGATACCAGGAAAAACAACCAAAGGCCATACATACACCACAACAAAGATAAATACAGAAAGGTTATATATTCTTTTACTGGTTTCAGTCATAAGTTTGCAACCATACCAAGGCAGCAGCTTGATTTAGTCAATCATATCCATACGGGTACTTCTTTTATGCCATGTTCCAAACACGAGCTTAATAATGAGAAAGTTAGTTATAATGCTAAACCCTTGCAATACTAAAACCTTCTTGATTATTTTCAAAAATGTTTGAAAACCTTAAGCATTGTATTTCATGAGATGTATGCTAACAGGAGGGTTAAAGTGTTTATCATCATTCATCATTTCATTTTACGTCCGCTTTTTCCCTGCTTGCAAGGGTGGGACGGGAACTGATTCTGGCTTGATTTCTACAGCTGGATGCCCTTCCTAACACCAACCTCATTTACAGTGAGTGCTGGGTGCTTTTTTGCCGTGGCACCTCCACGACCACTTTGCAGTGGAACGATAGGGACCCCAGTCCCTATCATCTCATTTCTACAGCTAAGTAAACTGGAGCAATGTGAAATAAAGCGTCTTGCTCAAGGAAACAACACATCACCCGGTCTGAGAATTGAACTCACAACCTTTCGATTGCAAGGCCAATGCTCTAACCACTAAGCCATGTGCCTCCTTTATATTTATCTATAAACTTTCCCTCACAATTTGCAAACACCATTTTAATAAGTGAAGGTGTGGTGTGTGGCCTAGTGGTAAGGGTGTTTAACTGATGATCATAATGTTGTGGATTTGGGTCCTGGGTTGGGTTGCGTGTTGTGTTCTTGAGCAAAACACTTCATTTCATGTTGCTCCACTGTAGTCAGCTGGTTTAACCCAAAGATGGATGGGCATCCTGTCCAGGAGAGAGTCTTGTACTCTCAGTCATTTCATGCCACAAAACAAGGATAAGCACCAGCTTAACGAGCCTTCTGGCATATGACAGACTTTAGATTAGATTAGATTTTAATAATGAGAAAGTTCTTTATATTATTAAATCCCTCCAAATTCTTGATTATTTTCAAGATTAATTGAATATCACAGGTAATGTTATTTTATCAGAATTGTGGTAGTGAAAGGGTTTTTTCTTCCTCTCGCTAGTCTTAGAGTTCCTGAGAAGAGTTCTAAATGCAGTCTTCCCTCTTTATTAAAAACTACAGAATTGACAATTCCAAGTCTTCTTCTTCTTCTTCTTCTTCTTCTTCTTCTTCTTCTTCACCCACTTATTTTTGAGACGGTCATGGGGGAAAAGTCCTGTCAGAAGCAACCGTCTCCTACTGATCCGGCTGGATCCCTAAGCGTGACCAACCAAGCTCATGGATGTTATTCAACCCTGTAATATCACAAATCCTCAGTGAACTGTAAACTTTGCTGTAATTACTTAATTGGTGATTAGATAATAATTAAGTAGATGTACAATAGTGTATACAACTTTTCCTTTGTCTTTCCCCCAAAGTCTGAGGCTAATCAGGCTGGTGCTAATTCTAGTTTCATTTGCATTAAGGGACTGAGAGTACAAGATTCTCCACCTCCCTCTGGATGGGCCACCAGCTCATGTTAATTACAGTGTTAACTCTCAGCATCTGCTTGTATTTATTTTCAGCTGAATAAACTGGAGCAATTTGAAATGAAAGTAATTTGCTTAAAAAAAAAAAAACCGAAAAAAAAACCACACAACCTAGGCTGGGAATTGAACCCACAAAATTATGATTGTCAGTCCAACTCCTTAACCATTAGGCCAAACTAATTTTATGTTTACTTAGCATATTGATTCTCTCTTCCTTGACTATGTTAACCTAACTTAACTAGTGTTTTTCATGCAGAAGGCGTCTCTGAGTAAATGTCTTTCAGTGATTTATTGTTTAATAAGTTCCTGCCACCTGTCTGCTCATCAGATACTATGTTGCTGGAGTAGCATTTGTCTAGGAAGAATTTTATTTAAACAACTAGTGTACAGCTTATACATCATGTTTAAATAAGCAATAGAACAATAGTTTTTCTGCCAAAATCCGTGTTTTCATTCTCTTCTCCAAGATTTATTCCTGCTATGTATGATAAACAAACTTGTTATGTCAATTTGGCCTTCCGTAGTTATTTCAGCCATACATGTTCTGTGGAATGTTAGCATGTATTGTATTGTTTTCTCAGATTGAGTTATGGCACCGAAGATGGCGTTTTGTTTACATTTTTATTGTTCTCTTTTACAGTAGATATTTATCTGGTTTTCGGTGCCTTGAGAAAAACAGACAAACATTACAGTAGTTAAAATAACAATTTCTTTATGTCAGCCATTTTAAGAGCAATGAAATACGCCTATTATGGAAAATGTTCAACAACAATATTCTTCTAGAAATTCTTTAACCCTTTTGTTTCCATATTTCTAACGAAAGACACTGCCGATGATTTTTCAAATAATGTTGAAAATAATCAAGAATTTGGAAGGATTTAGTAATATAATTAAATTTCTCATTATTAAGCTAGTGTCTAGAGCAAAACTGAACAAACGTTCTTACATAAAATTATGATGGAAACAAATATAAATACTTGAAAATAAACGGTTTTGTATCATAGAACCAGGAGTGTTTGGAACATAACTTAACAAAGGCTCTTAAATAAAGTTATGATGGAAAGGTTTTAGATAAATAGAAACACTTTAAAACAGTTTTGTATCTTAGAACCAGGAAGGTTTGGAACATAACTGAACAAAGGTTCTTACGCAAAATTATGATGGAAACATTTTAGATAAATATAAATACTTGAAAATAAACAGTTTTGTATCATAGAATCATGAGTATTTGGATCATAACTTAACAAAGGCCCTTACATAAAATTATGATGGAAAGGTTTTAGATAAATATAAACACTTAAAATAAACAGTTCTATAGCATAGAATCATGAGTGTTTGGAACATAACTTAACAAAGGTTCTTACATAAAATTATGATGGAATGGTTTTAGATAAATATAAACACTTTAAAATAAACAGTTTTATAGCATAGAATCATGAGTGTTTGGAACATAACTTAACAAAGGTTCTTACATAAAATTATGATGAAAAGGTTTTAGATAACTAGAAACACTTTAAAAATAAACAGT
Organism: Eledone cirrhosa; assembly: GCA_964016885.1. NCBI lineage: Eukaryota > Metazoa > Mollusca > Cephalopoda > Octopoda > Eledonidae > Eledone > Eledone cirrhosa. The sequence goes on from OZ024761.1 coordinate 28,432,067, forward strand.
TTTGTATCATAGATGCAGGGGCGTTTGGAACATAACTTAACAAAGGCCCTTACATAAACAGTTTTATATCAGAGAACCAGGAATAGTTTCAAATACTGTGTTATGAAAATGATTAAAATATTTATGTTAGCTTTGATAGCCCACCAAACTCATCAACCTCTTTTATTCTCAGTGTCATCTACACTGCTTTCTAGCACCTTACCCTAAGGGGGGGGGGGGGCTCTGACTAATTTTCATATTTGATACTTCCTCCCACAAAATGCCATCTCTCTAGCACTCCATTCTTGTCCAGGTATTCATTCCACCTGAACAAATATCACATAGATGTTGGTTAATTGTTATTTGGCAGTATAACTTACAATTATGTAAATACAATTTAATAGAAAATGAAGAATGACCAGTCTCTACTCAAAGTCCCACACACCTCTCCTCTTGACGAAGTTATTAAATCCTACCCCACCCAAACATACAAAATATCCTGCAAGTAGTAGTAGTAGTAGTAGTACCACCATGTTTCTCCTATTATAAGACCAAGTATAATTTTCATGCAAACTGTTGATGGAAGGGACTTTACTGCAGACTGGTAACTGAACTGGTCAGCAGTGAAGGGACTTCTGGTTAAGCAGCTAGCAAGACCTGGACATTAAGGACAGATTGTTCCTCCTTACACTTTGTAAATGTCCATTACAATAAACAACAGTTCAACAAAACACTGTTTGTTGTTATTTTAAGCATAACTTGACCCTTTAGAATTTACATTATTCTATATTTACTATTGATTTTCAAGGTAAAGGCTTTATCTCACATGATTATCTCACATAATATCGAATATATGAGATTTTGATATTATTTATTTTCAGAACAATACCTTAACATAAGTATGAGTGGTTGGTTACAGCCGGTTTGCTCAGAAAGAGGTGAGAGAATTCTGGCTAGATACAGCTGGTTTAAATGTTAAAGGATTAAATACCTTATACCTGGCAGAAAAAAAGATGGGATGATCAGAACTGGAACATATTTTATACAAAGATTGTTTAATGACAGTGCTGACCTGGGGTTAAAGAACAACAAGAAAAGCAACATTATATGAGGTAGTGTTAAATACCCTATACCTGGCATGAAAAAAAAGATGGGATGGTCACAAGTGGAACATATATAATACTATGATTGCTTGATAACAGTGCTGACCTGGGGCTATAAACAACAACAATAACAACTACACTCAGCAAGAAGGGAAACATTTGATGATACAATTTTGAGTACACTATACCTGACAAGATAGATCAGGCTGACACACCTTTCATCATAAAACTACATGATCAGGGATGGAATGGTAGATCAACAACAAAAAACTACAACACAAACATGAAAAAAACACCCATAGCATAAATCACTGAAAAGATATGAACACAAACTCAGACACACACACACACAATATGAAAAAATGAACATTAAATGATGGTGATATATATATATATATATATATGGATACATTTATATGTACACGCACACACATATATATACACACGCATTTACACAAACTCTGTGATAATTCCACAATCTTCTGCTAACTATATATATATATATATATATATATATATATATATATATATATATATATATATATATATATATATGTATGGATGGATGCATGTATATGCACATATACATAAGAAAAAATTTCCCAATCAGCCCAAAACACAAAATCTTGCCCTAATCTCCAAGTTGATAACTTTCAATCGATTTAAATCCTGAATGTTCTTTCTCCATGATATTTTCTGCCAATCTTCTTTGCCATCTACGATTTGGCATCGATCAGGCAGCCATTCCAAAGAGAAGAAGAAGAAGAAGGCGAAATTGCAACAGTAAGATTACAGTGCAATATATATATATGTGTGTATAAGTATATATATATATGTGTGTGTGTATTTATAAGTATATATATATATATATATATATATATATATATATTTATATATATGTATATATATGCATATATATATATATGTATATATATATATTTATATATATGTATATATATGTATGTATATATATATATATGTATATATATATGTATATATATATATATATGTATATATATATGTGTATATATATATATGTATATATATATATATATATATGTATATGTATATATATATATGTATATGTATATATATATATATGTATATGTATATATATGTATATATATATATGTATATATATATATATATATGTATATATATATATGTATATATATATATATATATATATATATATGTATATGTATATATATATATATATGTATGTATATATATATATATATATATATATATATATATATATGTATATCTAAATACTTACATACAGAGAAAATTCAATTCAAAAACTTTTTGCACCACCTTCACAGACAACACCGACAACACCACCACTCCCATTATAAGACACACCACCCCCCTCCATTTTCTCTCCATTTCTGCCGACCTACATACCTCCTCTACCCCCCCCCCCCTCTATCTCTCTCTGCATATGCATCTAGGTTGCATTGCTGCACTGGTGTAATATTGTTATAGGTTTCCCTGCAGTATGTACGAAAGCAATATTGGCATGAATTAATTATAAAGGCACGCCGTAATTGGATTTGTTGCGATAGCAGAGAGAGACGAAGAAAGAAACGAAGAAGAAGAAGAAGGAAAAAATAACAAGAAAACGTGGGTGTCGGTATATAAACCTCTGTGTGTATGTGTGAGTGTGTGTGTTTGTGTTTGGGTGTGAGTGTGTGTGTGTTTGTGCGTGTCTGTGAATAGTTGCAGGTGGGAATAAATCCGAGACACTCTCTCTGTATGCATATATATATATATATATATATATATATATATATATATATATATATATATACATACATATATATGTAAATATATATATACATATATACATGTACATATATATATATACATATATATACATATATACATGTACATATATATATATACACAAATATATATATATATGCTGTGTGTGTGTGTGTGTGTGTGTATAGTTATGTATATATGCTGTGTGTTTGCTACATGTACATGAGTGTGTGCATATGTTTGTGTTTGTATGTATGAGTTCCAGTCTGTGAAAATGTGTGAAACTGTTCTGACTGAGAGTCTATACTGTTGTACACACTCACACACACATATTACACACATACACACACACATATATACATATAAATATATATATATATATATATATATATATATATATATATATATATATATATATATATATATATATTTCTGGATATAAGTTTACATTTAGAATTGCAGATGAGGAAAAGATTGCTCAATTCATATAGCAGATTTTATTTATTTGTATAAAGTCGATGATTTACTCCTTGGCTAGTCAAAGTTTCACACAACATTCATTCAAGATGTCTGCCAGGAAAACAGAGAAAAACATATTGACAGATACAACTGTTTCTGTTTCTTGTCTTCCATTGGCTTAATGTGGTCAGAGGGTGAACAGTAGTGCCCCCTGTTGGCATATCTGGAAGTCAGGGGGAAGGTGATTGATATTTATTCTGTATAGAAAGGGTCAAGAGAAATCTTCATTGTTTCAAAACTTTCCAAGTTGTTTCAAAGACAGAACAACTGCCTAGGTGCTGGTGCTATGATAGAAGTTACCTGGTGCAGTTTGTAGAGTGTGGGGGGAATGTATGTAGGTGGTGTATGGGCCACCGGGTTCATCTGAGAGGTCAGTAGCTCCCATTAAGTACTGACTTAGCCTGTGAAGAACTGTCCAACTCTTGCTAGCAGGGAAAATGGACGTCAAATGAGGATGATGATGATGGAAATGATTTGTCAATTTTTCAAAGGTCAATTTGGAGGTTATTCTTTTTTTTAGAAACCTATATGTAATTTTTTTTTTTGTATTTGGCAGAATTGGCAGAGTCTTTAGAACATTGGATAGAATGCTTTATGGTAATCATTCTGGCTTTCTCCTCTCTCAGTTCAAATGCTGCCGAGGTCAACTTTGCATTTCATCCTTTCAAGATCAATAAAAAAGTACTAGTCTAGTACTGGGGTCGATTTTTCCTCTCTCTGGAAGAAATCTGCTGTTCTCAGGCCTGGAGAAGCATGGTCTCCGCCAGGCTTAAACTGCCCAAGAAACATTGTATGTCAATATAGTGCCCCTACGACTATCAGGAGTTATGCGATTATACATACAATACATACATTTATCTGAAAATCTGTGTTGAAACAGATAACATTTATCTGAAAACCTGTGTTGAAATAAATATTCTGTCTTACACCATCTTACTTTTGTGAGCTGTGCTACAAAAACAAGATGGTGTTAGACAGAACAGAGAAGAGAGACAATGTAACAGCAAAAGTAGTCACTGAGAAGGTCACAGAATGTGTGACAAAAGAGCTTTCATGACAATCAACAAGTAAACAAGTAAACAAATTTTCGGTTATTAAACTGACTAGGAAAATATAATAAATTGAAGTGAAATCCAACTGCTGTGTGTGTTTTTATTGGCAGCAAGACCTTACCAAGGTATAACAATGCATGTAATTTGTTTAGCAAATATGTTGCCCTCTGTTTACTGTAGCTCAAAATGTTATGTATTATTGTCAGTTGCCATAGTTTATCGGTGGAGATAAAACATTTCTCCAAGAAAAACAATGTACATCATTTCGCTTCACCAATTTACAGGAATGCAGTGAATTGTATGATCTGACTGAAAAGCCTTCTTCGAATCAACTTTTAGTTTCTAGATACACTGAGATATTAAGGTGCTGTTGATTCTGATATAAGAGGGACAGCTCAAAAGTTCATAGGCTGACCAAGATACTCTCATGGAATGACCAAACAAGCTTTATATCTCTACATAGTCCTTGGAAAGAAACAATGCAGTTATTGATGAGAAAGAAAAAAAAAGAGTTGAAATGAATGCATGCAAGATTTCACAGCCCTAGCATCACCCCTTCGTAATCAGCCTCTGATCTTTTCAGCCAACCCTCGTATATATGTGTGTGTGTGTGTGTGTGTGTGTGTCCTCCGCTATGACCCGTCTGTTTCTTTCTTACTGCTTCCCCTTTTCTCTGTATCTCTCATTTCCTTTTACCCCTCTAACAGTCACTCTCTCTGTTAGCCTCTTCCTCACTCTCTCACTCACTCACTCTCTGCTACTCCCTCTCCTACTTCCTCCCATTTAACCTGTGCGAGATTCTTTCCTCACGCACACTTCGACCAGGTTTGATGGTCTTTATTCTCTCTCGTCCACGATTTCACAGAACTTATGTTCATCGATTTCAGGTACTTGACTCCTTCTTCCTCCCGTTTGACCTGTGCGAAATTCTTTCCTTGCTCACATTTCGACCAGGTTTGATGGTCTTTATTCTCTCTCGTCCACGATTTCACAGAACTTATGTTCATCGATTTCAGGGACTTGACTCCTTCTTCCTCACTTTTCGTTGCATTGTTTACTGTCTCACTCGTTCCCCCTATTTATGTGTCCCAACGACTTTCTTTAGCCGTTGCTCACACCAACCAGAGGTATATGGTCTTTAAAGCGAAGAAATACTAATGAAGGTTGGAAGATCACTGATGAAGGACTAAATTTATTCATATGTAACCCATTTGCAACCACGCAGCACGCCATGTTTTCATATATATATATATGTATACAAAGTTCATGGGCTGACCAAGATACTCTCATGGAATGACCAAACGAGGCTTACTTTTCAACATAGTCCCTGGAAAGAAACAATGCAGTTATTGATAAAAAGAATTGAAATTAATGCATGCAAGATTTCGCAGCACTAGCATCACTCCTTCATAGTCAGCCTATGGGCATTTCAGCCAACCTTTGTATGTGTGTGTGTGTATATATATATCACAATGATATTAATAAATGGAAACTATATTTAGAAAACCATATTTATTCTATTATATATATTTCAAGGGTACCAAAGCTTTGGTACTTCTCATCAGATAAAATACAGAGCTTGTTTTATAAATATTGACATATCCAGAAATGAGATCTTAACGGTTCAAATTTTACCTGGATAAATATATAAATATCCCTTTGCTTATATATATATATATATATATATATTAATTCAAAATATTAATAAATATAGACATTCAACATAATCAAAATATATTTTATTATATATATTTTGGAGGTACTGTGCTGTTTTTTCAGTACGTCATCAGATAAAATATATAAATTGAAATGTGACATACCTCAACAGTACATCCGAAATATATATAATAATATAATTTCATTTCACGTCCGCTTTTTCCCTGCTTGCAAGGGTGGGATGGGAACTGATTTTTGGCTTGATTTCTACAGCTGGATGCCCTTCCTAACACCAACCTCATTTACAGTGAGTGCTGGGTGCTTTTTTGCCGTGGCGCCTCCACGACCACTTTGCAGTGGAATGATATGGACCCCAGTCCCTATCATCTACAGCTGAGTAAACTGGAGCAATGTGAAATAAAGTGCCTTGCTCAAGGAAACAACACATCACCCGGTCTGAGAATTGAACTCACAACCTTTCGATTGCAAGGCCAATGCTCTAACCACTAAGCCATGAGCCTCCATATAATAAAATATATTTTGATTAAGTTGAATGTCTATATTTATTAATATTTTGAATTAATAACTCCAGAAAACTCACTGTTGAGTGCTTCTAATCTATTGTAAAACTATAGTCATTGATTAATCAATGAACCTTGTTTAACTTTTGGTCATATATATATATATACAAAGTACATAGGCTGACCAAGATACTCTCATGGAATGACCAAACAAGGTTTATATGCTACATAGTCCTTGGAAAGAAACAATGCAGTTATTGATAAAAAGAGTTGAAATTAATATATGTAAGATTTCACAGCTCTCACATCACCCCTTCGTAACCAGCATCTGAACTTTTCAGCTAGCCCTTGTTTATGTGTGTGTATGCGTGCGTGTGTGTGTGTCCGTGCATGCGCGTGTGTGTGTGTCTGTGTGTGTGTGTGTGTCTGTCTGTGTCTGTGTGTGTGTGTCTGTGTGTGTGTGTGTGTCTGTCTGTCTGTCTGTGTGTGTGTGTGTCTGTATCTGTCTGTGTGTGTATGTGTGTGTGTGTGTGTGTGTCTGTCTGTCTCTGTGTGTGTGTGTGTGTGTGTGTGTGTCTGTCTCTGTGTGTGTGTGTATGTGTGTGTGTGTCTGTCTGTCTATGTGTGTGTGTGTGTGTGTGTGTGTATGTGTGTCTGTGTCTGTGTGTATGTGTGTGTGTGTGTCTGTCTCTGTGTGTGTGTCTCTGTCTGTGTGTGTATCTGTGTGTATGTGTATGTGTGTGTGTCTGTGTGTGTGTGTGTGTGTGTCTGTGTGTGTGTGTGTGTGTGTGTAGATACTTGGTGCCTT
>OZ024761.1:28444471-28454471 GCA_964016885.1 Eledone cirrhosa
CTGTATGAGCAAGATGTGGCCTCCTGACGGAGGGGTAGATGGAGAGAAAGAGGAAGAGAGGGGATGGGGAGAGGAGGAGGTAAAAGAGGAAGAGATGTGGTGAGAGAGACAGGAAGAAAGAGAGAGTGAGTGAGTGAGAGAGAGAGTGAGTGAGTGAGAGAGAGAGTGAGAGAGAAGGTGAGTGAGAGAAAGAGAGAGAGAGAGAGTGAGTGAGAGAGTGAGAGAGAGACAGAGGAAGGTGTGAGAGAAACAGGAAGAAAGAGAGAGAGAGAGAGAGAGTGAGAAGGTGAGTGAGAAAGAGAGAGAGGGAGGGAGAGACAGAGAAAGGTGTGAGAGAAACAGGAAGAAAGAGAGAGAGAGAAAGAGAGAGTGAGAAGGTGAGAGAGAGAGAGAGAGAGAGAGAGAGATAGAGAGACAGGGTCTACTATTTATAATCCACACATTACAAAACAATACATGTTTCAAAGTTCTATTTACAATTTATTTGACAGTTTTATTAACACTGTTCTTTTTATAACTAGCTCTACTGTTCAGCCTTGTCCCGCCATCTGTCAATAATACTAGCAGTCAACAACAACAACACACAGACTTGCAAATGAGAGAACTTATCTTACCTTCCACATCTGTTGCTCATTCATTCACAGACACACTCTCTCTCTCTCACAAACACACACACCTTCTACACCTTCTCTCTCACACCACACACACACACTTTCTCTCACAAACACACACACACACTTTCTCTCTCACACCACACACACACACTTTCTCTCTCACAAACACACACACACACTTTCTCTCTCACACCACACACATACACTCTCTCTCTCACACACCACACACACACACACTCTCTTTCTCTTTCATACACACACGCTCTCTTTCTCTCACACCACACACACACACACACACATTCTCCCTCACACACACACTCTCTCACACACACACACTCTCTCCCACACACTCACTCACACACACACACACACTCTCTCTCTCACACACACTCTCTCTCTCTTAAACATATACTCTCACATGCTCTCTCTCTCTCTCACACACACACACTCTCTGCCACACACTCACTCATACACATTCACATTCTCTCACACACACACACACACGCTCTTTCTCACTCTATTGCCATGTTTCAAAGATAAGCGACAACTAAGTTAACCTCTACTAAAACAAAACATTGTACAATTGTTCTCTCTGTCTCTCCCCCTCTCTCTCGTTCTCTCACACACATTCTCAACCCTCACTCTACATACATAATTTGAGAAAGGAAGAGGAAGACCACACACCAAAAAAGTACTCAAAACAAGACATACAGAGTGGGTATATTGATGAGTCAAAGATCCAACCTTCAACTCATTCATATATATATCATCATCATCATCATCATTTCATTTTACGTCCGCTTTTTCCCTGCTTGCAAGGGTGGGACGGGAACTGATTCTGGCTTGATTTCTACAGCTGGATGCCCTTCCTAACACCAACCTCATTTACAGTGAGTGCTGGGTGCTTTTTTGCCGTGGCACCTCCACGACCACTTTGCAGTGGAATGATATGGACCTCAGTCCCTATCATCTCATTTCTACAGCTGAGTAAACTGGAGCAATGTGAAATAAAGTGTCTTGCTCAAGGAAACAACACATCAGCCGGGCTCAGAATTGAACTCACAACCTTTCGATTGCAAGGCCAATGCTCTAACCACTAAGCCATGTGCCTCCATATATATAATAATTGTTTCTACTTTTGGCACAAGGCCAGCAATTACCCAGTGCATTACTGGTACTTTATTTTATCGACCCCGTAAGGATGAAAGGCAAAGTTAACTTCAGCGGGATTTGAACTCAGAATAGCAAGAGCCGTAACTCTATACATCAAAACATGGCGTCTGACCCTCTACTGATACTGCCAATCCATATATAAAAATGAAATACACCCACATATTCATATGTATATATATGTGTGTGTGTGTGTGTGGTGTCCGCCTAAACAAGTTTTGACGATGACCGAAAGAGCTAAAATAATCAAAATAATTAAAATAACTAAATAGTCAGAGCTATTTATCAAATTGCAAAATATGAGGAAATAATAGCCAAAAATATACCTATTTCTTCTAGAAAGTCCCGACTGCAGTTTCGCCAATCCGTGTTTAACATTTCTGCACTAAAAAATGCATCATCACTGTGACGTTGATACTGCTTATCAAGAGACCACCACTCAGAAAAAACTGCAGTCGGGACTTCATGAAAAAATAGGTATATTTTTGTCTATTATTTCCTCATATTTTGTAATTATATTATATATATATATAGATAGATATAGATACAAGCAAAAGGGATATTTAATTTGTTGGTAATTCAACAAATATAAATGTTTATAATTGATTCAAACTTACAACCTGTTGTAATGTAATAAGATAAAATGAACTTACAACCATAATTCTTCATATAATCTAATTGATTATATATACAATATTATAACTCATAATATAGCTAAATAATTTTTTGAAATTCTGGAATCATATTCCACCATTCCTACAAACTGTTAATTCTTTTTAAATTAACGTAAATACAAGCTCTTCTTTCTTTCTCTTTCTTCTTCCTACACATACATACATATATCCTAATAATTATTTAAATCTACCTAGCCTCTAAAAATACCGTTCTTTTTTCAGACTTATACCTCAACCTCATTTGCATACTCATCTTAATAATGTGAAATATTTGACTTTTCTTCTCTTTCCCCTCTTTCCTTTACTATCCAGCAAAAACTTGAACAGTTAAGATCTTCTTCCTGGTTATGTCAATATTTATAAAACAACTTTTGTATTTTATCTGATGAGAGTGTACCAAAATTTGGTACCCTTGAAATATATATAATAGAATAAATATGGTTTTATAAATATGGCTTCCATTTATTTAATATCATTGTATATATAGAAACATATATATATATATATATATATATATATATACGTTATATAGTTAGTTTACATAACCATGAACCTACGGTAATTACTGGCATATATCTAAAGTTAATCCAGATCCAAAAGATGAATGGATTTTTTTTTGTTTCAACTTATCTTTAACTCTATGTTAACATCTGATGAACAACTGATTTCTACCATTTCTGGCGTGGCTATGTATGAGTGTTTATATATATATATATATATTTATATATATATATATATGCATATATATATATATATATAAATAAATATATATAGATATATGTACATATATATATATATATAAATAAATATATATAGATATATGTACATATATATATATATATATATATATATATAAATAAATATATATAGATATATGTATATATATAGAAATAAATAAATATATGTATATATATGTATATATATATATATATATATATATATATATATATATATATATAAACAAGAATCTTGCAAAACAAATACATATATGAAGTGTGCGTGTATATGTATACACATATATACATATATATGTATACACATATATATGTATACACGTTTCACTGAAGCTAACATGTGTGCGTGCGAATGTGTTTGCGCATTGATCTGTGTGCATGTCTGTGTGTGTGTGTGTGTGTGTGAATGTGTGTATGTGCACATGCATGTAAGTGTGTATGTGTGTGCGTACATGTATATGTGAGTGTGTGCAAAAGAGAGAGTGAGTATGTATCAGAGGTGTGTGTGTGCATGTGAATGCATAATTAATAGATGTAAGACTGAAGATAAGCCAAGCTATCAAAGCCAATGTTGGTTGTTGATCTATGGTAGAGTTACTCTCTCAGTATCTGGCTTTTATCACAGTCTCCTCTCACACACGCACACATATATATATATGTGTGTGTATATGTGTGTGTGTGTATATGTATATATATATATGTCTTCTTTGCTCACTTATTCCTGGGATGGTCTTTATATTATATATACATATATATATATATATATATATATATATATATATATATATAATATATATATATATATATATATATATATATATATATATATATATATATATGTGTGTGTGTGTATATATGTATGTATGCATATATATATATATATCTATAGAAACGTATGTATCATAGATAAGTTCTGAAATTGAATCGTACATCAATTTTACGACCTTACTATCAAATGGCACATCAGTTGGAAGTTAACATAGCATACACAAACAGGTGCCTATATATATATATATATATATATATATATATATATATATATATATATATATATAAATATACACTAAATATGTGTATGTATATATATATATATATACAGATATTTAGTGTATATATATTTATATATCTGCACATATTTAGTATATATATATATATATATATATATTTATATATAATTATATATACGCGCATAGGCATGCATGTACAGTTTCACATACACGATCACACACACACAGTTTCACATACGTACACACACAAATAAAAACAATCAAAGAAAGAAAGGACAAAAGACAAAAACGTAAACATTAGATAATTAAATATAAATTGTAAAGCCAATGTATGAGAGAGGGTGGGGAGGAGGAGAGAGGGATGGAGAAGGGGGAGAGGGAGAGGTAGGATAGAGAAAGGGGAAATAGGGAGAGAGGGAGAGGTAGGATAGAGAAAGGGGAAATAGGGAGAGAGGGAGAGGTAGGATAGAGAAAGGGGAAATAGGGAGAGGTAGGATAGAGAAAGGGGAAATAGGGAGAGAGGGAGAGATGGGATAGTGAATGGAGAGAGGGAGAGGTAGGATGGAGAAGAGGGAGGGAGAGAGGTAGGATAGAGAAAGGGGAAATAGGGAGAGAGGGAGAGGTAGGATGGAGAAGGGAGAGAGGGAGAGATGGGATAGCGAAGGGAGAGAGGGGGATAGATGGGATAGAGAAGGGAGAAAGGGGGAGAGAGGGAGAGATGGGATGAGAAGGGAGAGAGGAGGATAGATGCGATAGAGAAGGGGGAGAGAGGGAGAGGTGGGATTGAGAAGGGAGAGAGGGAGAGGTGGGATGGAGAAGGGAGAGAGGAAGAGGTAGGTTAGAGAAGGGGGAGAGAGGGAGAGATGGGATGAGAAAGAAGGAAGGAGAGGAGAAATTTGTTGAGATCGGAAACATGTCTGTGTCATTATCCCTACCACCACCACCACCACCATAACTACAATCATTATCAACATCACCACCACCATCAAAACCGCAAACACCAACAAAACCATCATTAACACTCCACAACCAACATCATCACCACGAACACAATCAACACCACCAACACCACCACAACCAACATCATCACCACAAACACAATCAACACCACCACCACCACCGTCACGACCACCACAACCAACATCATCACCACAAACACAATCAATACCACCACCGTCACTACCACCACAACCAACATCATCACCATGAACACAATCAACAACACCACCACCACCACCACCACCACCGTCACTACCACCACAACCAACATCATCACCACGAACACAATCAACACCACCAACACCACCACCACCAAGATCATCACCACGAACACAATCAACACCACCACCACCAGCAACACCACCACCACCAACAACAACAACACCACCCCCACCAACACCACCACCACCACTACCACCACAATCAACACCACCACCACCAACACCAACACCACCACTACCACCACAACCAACATCATAACCACAAACACAATCAACACCACCACCAACACCAACACTACCACCACAACCAACATCATCACCACGAACACAACCAACACCACCACCACCACCAACAACAACACCAACACCAACACCACCACAGAGGGCATAAACAACACTGAAAGACTGACAAAGAATTCCGACAGGTTGAAAATATTGCAGTTGTTGTTTGGGAGCCCACATTAAAAGCATGCTGTGTTGTAGAAGTCAGCTGCCCACCTTGATGTCAATGTGGTGACACAATTGCAAGGTAGGGACATATCGCATGCTGTGTTGTAGAAGTCAGCTGCCCACCTTGATGTCAATGTGGTGACACAATTGCAAGGTAGGGACATATCGCATGCTGTGTTGTAGAAGTCAGCTGCCCACCTTGATGTCAATGTGGTGACACAATTGCAAGGTAGGGACATATCGCATGCTGTGTTGTAGAAGTCAGCTGCCCACCTTGATGTCAATGTGGTGACACAATTGCAAGGGAAGGGGCATATCGCATGCTGTGTTGTAGAAGTCAGCTGCCCACCTTGATGTCAATGTGGTGACACAATTACAAGGGCAGGGGCATATCGCATGCTGTGTTGTAGAAGTCAGCTGCCCACCTTGATGTCAATGTGGTGACACAATTGCAAGGGAAGGAGCATATCGCATGCTGTGTTGTAGAAGTCAGCTGCCCACCTTGATGTCAATGTGGTGACACAATTGCAAGGGAAGGGGCATATCGCATGCTGTGTTGTAGAAGTCAGCTGCCCACCTTGATGTCAATGTGGTGACACAATTGCAAGGGAAGGGGCATATCGCATGCTGTGTTGTAGAAGTCAGCTGCCCACCTTCATGTCAATGTGGTGACACAATTGCAAGGTAGGGGCATATCGCATGCTGTGTTGTAGAAGTCAGCTGCCCACCTTGATGTCAATGTGGTGACACAATTGCAAGGGAAGGGGCATATCGCATGCTGTGTTGTAGAAGTCAGCTGCCCACCTTGATGTCAATGTGGTGACACAATTGCAAGGGAAGGGGCATATCGCATGCTGTGTTGTAGAAGTCAGCTGCCCACCTTCATGTCAATGTGGTGACACAATTGCAAGGTAGGGGCATATCGCATGCTGTGTTGTAGAAGTCAGCTGCCCACCTTGATGTCAATGTGGTGACACAATTGCAAGGTAGGGACATATCGCATGCTGTGTTGTAGAAGTCAGCTGCCCACCTTGAGGTCAATGTGGTGACACAATTGCAAGGGAAGGGGCATATCGCATGCTGTGTTGTAGAAGTCAGCTGCCCACCTTGAGGTCAATGTGGTGACACAATTGCAAGGGAAGGAGCATATCGCATGCTGTGTTGTAGAAGTCAGCTGCCCACCTTGAGGTCAATGTGGTGACACAATTGCAAGGGAAGGGGCATATCGCATGCTGTGTTGTAGAAGTCAGCTGCCCACCTTGATGTCAATGTGGTGACACAATTGCAAGGGAAGGAGCATATCGCATGCTGTGTTGTAGAAGTCAGCTGCCCACCTTGATGTCAATGTGGTGACACAATTGCAAGGTAGGGACATATCGCATGCTGTGTTGTAGAAGTCAGCTGCCCACCTTGATGTCAATGTGGTGACACAATTGCAAGGGAAGGGGCATATCGCATGCTGTGTTGTAGAAGTCAGCTGCCCACCTTCATGTCAATGTGGTGACACAATTGCAAGGTAGGGGCATATCGCATGCTGTGTTGTAGAAGTCAGCTGCCCACCTTGATGTCAATGTGGTGACACAATTGCAAGGTAGGGACATATCGCATGCTGTGTTGTAGAAGTCAGCTGCCCACCTTGAGGTCAATGTGGTGACACAATTGCAAGGGAAGGGGCATATCGCATGCTGTGTTGTAGAAGTCAGCTGCCCACCTTGAGGTCAATGTGGTGACACAATTGCAAGGGAAGGAGCATATCGCATGCTGTGTTGTAGAAGTCAGCTGCCCACCTTGAGGTCAATGTGGTGACACAATTGCAAGGGAAGGGGCATATCGCATGCTGTGTTGTAGAAGTCAGCTGCCCACCTTGATGTCAATGTGGTGACACAACTGCAAGGGAAGGGGCATATCGCATGCTGTGTTGTAGAAGTCAGCTGCCCACCTTGATGTCAATGTGGTGACACAACTGCAAGGTAGGGGCATATCGCATGCTGTGTTGTAGAAGTCAGCTGCCCACCTTGATGTCAATGTGGTGACACAATTGCAAGGTAGGGACATATCGCATGCTGTGTTGTAGAAGTCAGCTGCCCACCTTGATGTCAATGTGGTGACACAATTGCAAGGTAGGGACATATCGCATGCTGTGTTGTAGAAGTCAGCTGCCCACCTTGATGTCAATGTGGTGACACAATTGCAAGGTAGGGACATATCGCATGCTGTGTTGTAGAAGTCAGCTGCCCACCTTGATGTCAATGTGGTGACACAATTGCAAGGTAGGGACATATCGCATGCTGTGTTGTAGAAGTCAGCTGCCCACCTTGATGTCAATGTGGTGACACAATTGCAAGGTAGGGACATATCGCATGCTGTGTTGTAGAAGTCAGCTGCCCACCTTGATGTCAATGTGGTGACACAATTGCAAGGTAGGGACATATCGCATGCAGTGTTGTAGAAGTCAGCTGCCCAACTTGATGTCAATGTGGTGACACAATTGCAAGGGCAGGGGCATATCGCATGCTGTGTTGTAGAAGTCAGCTGCCCACCTTGATGTCAATGTGGTGACACAACTGCAAGAGAAGGAGCATATCTATGGACCATCAATGAGCAGTCTGTAGGTCCAGTATCCAAGACAAATGGTCAGCTTCATACTCATTATTATTGGGACTGGATTGGCAGTATCGGTTACAGGGTCGGACACCATGCTTTGATGCATAGAGTTACGGCCCTTGCCATTCTGAGTTCAAATCCCGCCGAGGTTAACTTTGCCTTTCAACCTTACGGGGGTCGATAAAATAAAGTACCAGTAATGCACTGGAATAATTGCTGGCCTTCGTGCCAAAAGTAGAAACAATTATTATTGGAGTTACAGGATATATATATATATATACCAACCAGCCTTGACCCCCATCATGTGGAGGTATGTGGCATAGTGGTAAATGTGTTGGACTTATGATCATAGTGTCGTGGGTTCAATTCCTGGACTGGGTAGTGTGTTGTGTTCTTGAGCAAAAATACTTCATTTCACATTGCTCCTCTCTTGTGACGATATGGAGAGGCTGGAGAGACAGACATAAAGTAAGCATGCTTTGATGGACATGTGATGTTAATGTGCATGAATGACAACAGAAACAGATTGGTGAGCTGAGAGGAAAAAACTAGATGTAATAGGAATCAAATGCAGTGTGCTAGAGAGAAGACTGCACTGGTATGGACATGTGAGATATATGAGTGATGATTACACGTTGCTCCAGTATACTCAGCTGAAAATAAATACTAGCAATAGCTGTGATAGACTAGCATCCTGTCCAGAGAAGAGTATCGTACTCTCAATTCCTTTCTGGTATGGAAACCAGGATAAGTACCAGTCTGATGAATCTCTTGGTTTAACCCAAGTGAGAATGGACATGGATTTTTGGAGAGAGAATACAGCCAATGCTGAAGCATGGAACAAACTACCTGCATCAGTTGTTAGCTGCCGAGACACTGCATCCTTTAAAACCTCCATGCTTCCTGAGATTTGCCACCACTACACCTAATGTTCCCCCCTCCTTACATATACACACATGTATATCATGACTCGTACACTATTTCACTTCCCTGACATTTGTATATTATTCTATGTACTATACATGCACCTTTGACGAGATGTAGTGCACCTGAGCACTTTACACAATAATTTCATTATTATTCGATAAAATAAAGTAGCAGTAATACACTGGGTAATTGCTGGCCTTGTGCCTAACGTAGAAACAATTATTATCTTTATTATATTTCATAAGCTAAGCTGCAAACTGCTGCAATATCTGGGACCTTCAAAAATCTGTGAAACATTCATAAGATTTAAAGGATAAATTATTGTCCAAAAAGATAATGGATGTTTTGTTTTCTTCACAGCCTTGCTACCAGGAAGGTGGCCAGTCTCAAAATTAAACTCGAAATTTGAAGAAAAAGAGCATACATACATACACACATACATATATATACAGATATACATACATACAGACATACAAACTTACATACATAGACGTCATGTTGCATACCCTTATAAGACAAAATATATCCACATATATATATATATATATATATATGTAATAGCATTCATGCATCTACATACATACATGTGTGTAGAAGTAC
>OZ024761.1:28459471-28474471 GCA_964016885.1 Eledone cirrhosa
TTCTTCCAGATCTCTGAACTTCGAGTTCAAATTGTGCTAAGGTCAACTTTGCTTTTATCCTTTTGAGATAGATAAAATATCAATTGACATCATTGCTGTTGATGCCATTCTTCTTATTGCTGGTGCCATTGTTGTTGTTGTTGCCATTATTGTTGTTGTAATAGTAATTTAACCCACAGTTCAGATCTGATTGAGTAGATATGTGATCAAAGATTTCAAAGCTGTGAGCATTCAATATCTGTTTTCAAGAATGTTAAAATGTTCACTACCTCATGTGCCTAGCCTACACTGTAATGTGGTAGTGTTATTGACACATTAAAATGTACCGAGCCCACACTGTAAAGAGGTAGTGTTGGTGCTTCAATACAAAACATCAAGCCTACACTGTAATGTGGTACTGTTGGTGCTACATTAAAATGTACACAGCCTGCACTATACTGTGGTAGTGTTGGTGCTACATTAAAATATACACAGCCTGCACTATACTGTGGTAGTGTTGGTGCTACAATAAAATGAACCCAGCCCACACTGTAATGTGGTACAATTGGTGATACAACAAAATACACTCAGCACATACTGTAATGGAGATAGTACCACACTAAAATACACCCAGCCCCCTCTGTTACATGGTACAGTTGGTACTATGATAAAATGCACCTAGCCCACACTGTAATATGGTAGTGCTGGTGCCACAATAAAATGTACCCAGCCAACACCCTAATGGTGATGGTCCCACAATAAAATATAGTCAGTACACACTGTAAAGAAGTAGTGCTGGTACCAAGTGAATCCTGTCAGGTGTTAGTAATGGTGGCACATAAAAACAAACTAGGTATATACTGTGAAATGGTTGGGGGTTAGAAAAGGGTGTACACGGCTGTAGAGAAGATGACAACCATGGAACATATGAGTAAGTTCAGAATTTGACGACCCATCTAACCCATGCAACCATGGAAAATAAATAAACATAAAACAATGATGAACATGATGATATATATAAATTAGGAATTTATCAATGTTGTATTCACACGATAGCAACATGAGTGAAGTATATGTGTGTGTGTGTGTGTGTGTGTGTGTGTGTGTGTGTGTGTGTGTGTGTCTGTGAGTGTGTCTGTATGTGTGAGTGTCTGTGAATGTATGTATGAATGTGTCTGTGAGTGTGTGTGTCTGTGAGTGTGTCTGTATGTGTGAGTGTCTGTGAATGTATGTATCAATGTGTCTGTGAGTGTGTGTGTTTGTGAGTGTGTCTGCTTGTGTGAGTGCCTGTGAATGTATGTATGAATGTGTCTGTGAGTGTGTGTGTGTCTGTGAGTGTGTCTGTATGTGTGAGTGTCCGTGTGTGTGTTTTTGTGTGTATGAGAGCGTGTGTGTATGTGAGTGTGTGTCTGTGAGTGTGTCTGTGTATGTATGTGTAAGTGTATCTGTGTGTGTATGTGTGTGTAAGTGTGTCTCGGTGTGTGTGTGAGTGTATGTGACTGTCTGTGCATATCTGTGTGTGTCTGTGAGTGTGTGTGTGTATGTGTGTGTATGTGTGTGTAAGTGTGTCTTGGTGTGTGTGTGAGTGTATGTGACTGTCTGTGCATATCTGTGTGTGTGTATGAGTGTGTCTGCCTGTGTGTGTGAATATATTGACATATATTTTCTCTTTGAAATCTAAACTGTATCAAACATCAATTTCCATGTCTCCACTACAACACCACAGAAACTCCTAACTACTACACCACATAAACTCCCCACTACTACACCATAGAAACTCCTCACTACTACACCACAGAAACTCCTCACTACAACACCACAGAAACTCCCCACTACTACACCACAGAAACTCCCCACTACTACACCACAGAAACTCCTCACTACTACACCACAGAAACTCCCCACTACTACACCACAGAAACTCCTCACTACTACACCACAGAAACTCCCCACTACTACACCACAGAAACTCCTCACTACTACACCACAGAAACTCCCCACTACTACACCACAGAAACTCCTCACTACTACACCACAGAAACTCCTCACTACTACACCACAGAAACTCCCCACTACAACACCACAGAAACTCCTCACTACTACACCACAGAAACTCCTCACTATTACACCACAGACACTCCTCACTACTACACCACAGAAACTCCTCACTACTACACCACAGAAACTCCCTACTACTACACCACAGAAACTCCCCACTACAACACCACAGAAACTCCTCACTACTACACCACAGAAACTCCTCACTACTAGACCACAGAAACTCCTCACTACTACACCACAGAAACTCCCCACTACTACACCACAGAAACTCCCCATTACTACACCACAGAAACTCCTCACTACTACACCACAGAAACTCCTCACTACTACACCACAGAAACTCCTCACTACTACACCACAGAAACTCCTCACTACAACACCACAGAAACTCCCCACTACTACACCACAGAAACTCCCCACTACTACACCACAGAAACTCCCCACTACTACACCACAGAAACTCCTCACTACAACACCACAGAAACTCCCCACTACTACACCACAGAAACTCCTCACTACAACACCACAGAAACTCCTCACTACTACACCACAGAAACTCCTCACTACTACACCACAGAAACTCCTCACTACTACACCACAGAAACTCCTCACTACAACACCACAGAAACTCCTCACTACTACACCACAGACACTCTTCGCTACTACACCACAGAAACACCCCACTACAACACCACAGAAACTCCTCACTATTACACCACAGAAACTCCTCACTACTACACCACAGAAACTCCTCACTACTACACCACAGAAACTCCTCACTACAACACCACAGAAACTCCCCACTACTACACCATAATCGAGTAAAAGGCAAAAATAAAAAAAATATAACAATACAAATTCCCTAATTGGGGCAAGAACCACCCAGAAGTGACTCACACAAGAACCCCACCAATCCTGAACCACCCGATACTCTGAGAGCACCCCAGGAGGGCACATCTCTCCTCTTCAAATCAACCAGCATACAAGCACATGCTGAGAGCAGGTTCATTCACACAGGCCATTCTCATAACATTCACCCACCCTCTAGCAAATGTACTGGGGGGGGGGGGGGGACACAGCACTTCCCTCTCTACCCTCAGCTTCCTTTCCAAGTGAAACTTGAAAAAGTAATAATTGTTTCTACGTTAGGCACAAGGCCAGCAAATACCCAGTGCATTACTGGTACTTTATTTTATCGACCCCGTAAGGATGAAAGGCAAAGTTAACCTTGGCGGGATTTGAACTCAGAATGGCAAGGGCCGTAACTCTATATGTCAAAGCATGGCATCCGACCCTCTACCGATACTGCCAATCCACCGATAATAGACGACAATATATCTTCCAAGGAAACTCTCCAAATATAAAGATCTAGAGATAGAAAAATTCCCCAAATGGGGGGAGACTTCTGAGGGCCATCGAAAGCCCATTAAAAAAAACCCATGGAGACCCTGACCATCAGGGCAAGTGCCCTCTCCCAGTTTTCCACCTTCAATTTACAGGCATATACTCAGAGTAGGTCCATTCACTCAGGCCATTCTTGCCTCTCTCAGCCATCTTTCAACAAAATGCTGGGAAAAATAATAATAATAATAATACAAAAATTAAGAAAATAAAAAGAATGAAATAAATAAATATAAAAAATATTTAAAAATAATAGAAACAAATAAAATTTTTTTTGAATGGCTGGATATGTGTTGGATTGCGTGGATAGGGAGGGATAGTTGGAGGGAGAGGGTTAGTGGAATGGAGGGGGGGGGTCTACATTTTTGGATATCTTTATTCATGTTGTTTGTTCGTTCTTTCTTCTTTGCCACATTCGTCAGATATTCCATGCATAACAAATATAGAATAAATAGCTATTTTAGAAATAATATTTATAAGAGAAATATTAATACAAGTGTACATATGTGTGTATGTGTGTGTGTGTGTATATATATATGTATGTATATGTATATATATAATTCAGGTGAAAAACCAAAGATAACATTTCAAATCATTATATATATATATATATCTAGGAGTGTTATATAGATGCTATACACATACGTAATAAATGTATACATGTTATATATATAGAATACATATGTAGCAATATATCCTATTTTTCATATATATATGTGTGTGTGTATATATATATGTATATATATGTATCATCATCATCATCATCATCATTTTACGTCCGCTTTTCCATGCTTGCAAGGGTGGGACGGGTCTTATTCAGCACAGCATCTCTCCACTCGTCACGGTCCCTCGTCATCTCCACCGTGAGCTTCAATGATCTGAGGTCTGTTCTCACCACCTCCGCCCATGTTTTTCGTGGTCTACCTCTACCACGTCTTCCTTCCACTGGCATTTCCTGGCACTTCTTCACCCATCGGTCATCCTCCATGCGCATCACATGTCCATACCATCTCAGTCTCCTCTCCCGTACACTACATTCTATCCCTCTCAGACACAGTCTCTCTCTCAACACATTTATGCTGGGTCGTTCACGCACATTTACACTGCACATCCAACGGAGCATGCTTGCCTCATTTCTCTCCAGCCGTCGCATATCCTCTGCAGTTGCTGCCCATGTCTCACTACCATGCAGCATCGCGCTCCTCACACAGGCATCATACAACCGGCCTTTCGTAAGCAGGGAGAAACCCTTCTTCGTCAACAGAGGAAGCAGCTCCCTAAACTTCTTCCAACCTGTCCTTATTCTAGATACTATGGCCTCGGAACAGCCTCCTCCCATGCTAATCTGATCTCCTAGGTACCGGAAGCTATCCACCACTTCTATAGTGCCCTCTTGCATTTGAAAAATGTGTCTATCAGTGCGACTTCTACTGTCTAATTTCCCTGTACATCTACTGCATACATATTTCTCCCTACCTGTTAGTTTGCCTGCTATCCCGCTACATCTCTTGTGTACCCAGGATCTGCACTGTGTGCATTTTATAGAATTTATGCCAGTTCCTTTTCTGCATATCGAACATGGCCATTTCCCTGACGGAATCAGGGTTTTGTCCTCTTTTCTACTCATCAACACTTTTGTCTTAGCTAGATATATATAGATATATATATATATATATATATATATATATATATATGTATATATATATATGTATATATATATATATATATATGTATATATATATATATATATATATATATATATGTATATATATATATATATATATATACAGTATTTTCCGTTGTGTTGTAATATAAATATTACACACAGTAGATTATCAGCTCACGTAGAGTTTGCTCGACGGTTCCAGTTGTAGTTCCAAAAGTAATCCGGAGAAAAATAGAAAGATTTGAATGGATACAGTTTAGTTGAAAGGAATTTATTGACACGTGTTTCTATAACAGTTACATAACCTAAAACAGCTATCTACAAACTTTTAGTTATGCAGACATTCAATATTTCAATGTTATTATTTACTGTCATTTCATCAGAATAATATTACTGAGGACCTATTTAGTTTTTATAGAGAATATTAGGAGGAAGGGGTGAAGTTGTTAGAAGAATAGTTGAAGGAGTGGTTTTTCGATAGCAGTGAGAATTCTTGGTGGCAGTGATTAATTAGATTCCCATCTGTTGTTTTGACATTTTTTATAGAATATATTATTGGTTATTTTTCTAAATCTATAGAAGGATTAGAGATAGTAAAGATATGCGTGGTTGGTTTTGTGTTTGCACTTAACATTCAGACTTAAATTTTTCTTTCAAGTGTACGTATTCTTTCACCCACGCATTCACACACAAATATATTTGCACACCTCTACAAAATATATATACTCACAATTCACATATTCATACTTACATATATATACACATGCATACACATATATATACACAGATGTATTCATGTACATACATACGCGCTCATGTGTATACATTTTCATACTCAACTTATCTTTATATATACACACGTATAGACACACACATATATACATACATACTCTAGTCCATGTGTACACACATACACATACATACACATCCATATACACATACATACATACACATATATATATACATATATACATATACATATATATACATATATATATATATATATATATACACATACATATATACACACATATACACACACACACATATATATATATATATATATAAGCACTTTAATACATGAATACACTTACATCTAACTATACACATCAAACATATATATATATTTACTTATTTATATACATTTTCACATATATATACATACTTATGGACGTTTTTAGACACATTCATTATCGCATATTTGTACCTATTCTCATCAGCATATCTTTTCATTATTAGTATGGTAATTTAAGGTTATTAATATATGTTGAAAAGAGATTGTTTTTATATTTTTCTAACTAGATTAAGGTTTATATAGTTGGGGGATGTCCCTCTTTTATGTAATATTCGGCTTGTAGTGGGAAAAAAGGGTTTTAGTTCTGTGACGGCAGAATAATGTTCGTTCAATTCTGTTATTCAGCAGTTTCTTCTTGTGTGTGATTATGTAATAAATCTCAAGATATATATATATATATATATATATATATGTGTATATTTATATGTATATATATATGTATGTGTATATATGTATGTGTGTGTGTGTATATATATATGTGGAGACACATGGCTTAGTGGTTAGAGCATTGGCCTTGCAATCGAAAGGTTGTGAGTTCATTTCTCAGACCGAGTGATGTGCTGTTTCCTTGAGCAGGACACTTTATTTCACATTGCTCCAGTTTACTCAGCTGTAGAAATGAGATGATAGGGACTGGGGTCCCTATCATTCCACTGCAAAGTGGTCATGTAGGTGCCATGGCAAAAAAGCACCCAGCACTGACTGTAAATGAGGTTGGTCTTAGGAAGCGCATCCAGCTGTAGAAATCAATCCAGAATCAGTTTCCGTCCCACCCTTGCAAGCATATATATATATCAAATTAGGTAGTAACATGTCCTTACTAACTAGAATTATCTCACATAATATCGAATATACGAGATTTTGATATTACCTATGTTGAGAACAATACCTTAACATAAATATGAGCAGCTGGTTTGAAAAGTAAAAGGTGAGAGAATTCTGGCTGGAAATGGCCAGTTTAAATGCTAAAGGGTTAAAAGTTCTGGATAGAGTGCTTAGCTCAGAGATCAGGGTGTCACTCCAAATAGAGCTGCTGCATCTGTCCATCAAGAGAACACAGTGATAGTACTACAGATATGCAGTTAGAATGTCTAAGGCAATGGTTCCTAAAGTGGGTTTTGCAGAACACAAGGATTCCGCAAAGGAATGTCTGGGGTTCCATGAAAAAAGATGGAGGAGTATATTTATATAACTGTTTCTAATTTTGGCACAATGCCAGCAATTATCCAGTATATTACTGGTACTTTATTTTATCGACCCCATAAGGATGAAAGGCCAAGTTAACCTCAGCGGGATTTGAACTCAGATCATAAAGGGACGTAACTATGCTGGAAAGCATATCCAACCCTCTACCGATACTGCCAATTTACTGCCCTTTTATATTTATATAACGACCATATAACAGTATTAGACTTTGGGGTTCCCCCAAAAGTTTCTGAACCAATAGAGGTTGCATGTTTGAAAAATTTTAGGAAACCCTGGTCTAAGGAAAGAATTGCAGGAGAGATTTTATAGGAGAAATAAAGTCAATCTATAATTTCTATCCATTAGCTACTTCCTGTATTGTCTTTACTCATCCTTCTTGTTAAAAAGACAACAGGGTGTAATGATGTGTTGGTTTATTTACTTATAGTAAAACTGTTACATTGTGTAATCTACCAGGGTGAGCTAACATGTTTTCACAGTATGTGTGTGCGAATAGATGTGTATACATATATATATATAAAATAAAGTAATTAAGTCAAATATTTAAGATTTGGCTTCGTTTATTAAAGATGTACTGCTATATATATTTTGGTGACAGCCATCATTGGCTGTGACCTCTTCAGGCAGTTCGAATTGGTGTGCAAGAGACAGGTACACATGTTGTTAAAGTGTTTTACTCCATCAATACTCCGATATGTCCAGCTCCTGGTTGGGTTGTTATTTCTCTGAGGAACTGGAATCAAACCAACCTGCGTACTTCGTCGAGTGCTCCAATCTGCACACTGAGGTGTCGGTAAACAACCAACATATACTCAAAATTTATATTATATATATATATATATACACCTAAATACTGTCTATTTCTCTCACTTTCTATGATGTGCATATATATATCTATATATATATGGCAATGTGCGTATGCAGCTGTGAGTTTGTAATAGAATTACACAGAAACATTGTCATCACATGCTGGTAGTTTGCTGGCTCTAATAAGGTTTCTTTGTAAGACAAAACAGATTAACTATTTCTTAATTACAATGGAACATACATGCAGGAACTAATATATATATACACACACACACACCGGAACAAATACATACACACAGAGTAACAAATACATACACACATACAGGAACAAATACACATGCACACATGCATGTGTGGTGATGGATACATATATATATATATATACATATATTCATATATATATATATATATATGCATATATATATATGCATATATATATATATATGCATATATATATATATATATGCATATATATGTATATATACATATATATATATATACATACATATATTCATATATATATATATATATATATATATATATATGCATATATATATACATATATATATATATGCATATATATATATATATATATATATGCATATATATATATATATATATATATATATGCATATATATATATATATGCATATATATATATATATATATATATATATATATGCATATATATATTTATATATATATATGCATATATATATATATATATATGCATATATATATATATATATATATATATGCATATATATATATATATATATATGCATATATATATATATATATATATATATATATATATGCATATATATATATATATATATATATATATATATATATATATGCATATATATATATATATATGCATATATATATATATATATATATATATATATATATATATATATATATATATGCATATATATATATATATATGCATATATATATATATATATGCATATATATATATATATATATATATATATATATATATATATATATATATATATATATGCATATATATATATATATATGCATATATATATATATATATGCATATATATATATATATATATATATATATATATATATATATATATATATATCATACATACAGCAAAGGGTAAATTGCAAAATACAAACTGAAATATACTTTAATTTCCCAAGTCAGGTAGAACAAATTGACAAATTACTTTATATATACATATATTTATACACATGTATCCATACATACATACATGTGTATGCATGTATAT
Organism: Eledone cirrhosa; assembly: GCA_964016885.1. Classification (NCBI taxonomy): domain Eukaryota; kingdom Metazoa; phylum Mollusca; class Cephalopoda; order Octopoda; family Eledonidae; genus Eledone; species Eledone cirrhosa. The sequence continues at coordinate 28,468,938 of OZ024761.1, forward strand.
ATGCATGTATGTGTGTATGTATGTAATTATGAATGATATAAAAAAAAATTGGTATGGAAGACATGAACGTGAATATTACTAAAAGTTCAAATTAAACATGCATGTGAATGAAAATAGAAACTTTATAGTTAATAGAGAATGAATCCTGCATGGTAACAGTCTAGTGAAATTATTAATATACTGAGCAGAAAAATATTGAGACAATAATTCTAGGCCAAAGTTTCGTATTGGATTAATCAAACAATCTCTCGGCTTATCTTTACCTGTATAAACATTCTTTTATCAACCCTGATATAAAAAAAATATATTTATTATATATATTCATTGCAGCACTATTCAAATATAGTTGGTTCTTGAGGGAGACTAAACCTACAAAAATTCCATACCCCATGCACTGTACTTGACTATGAATCTTCACATCCCCAGCATAGAATCTTTCAGCCATAACTGAGTTGTCAATTTTTTCTAACTTGAAAAAATATATACACTTTGATTTGTTTTTCCCTGCCAAATACTCAATATAAAATCAGAGCTTTCATCAGCCTGTAAACACACTCCCCAAAACATACTTTACAACTATGAATCTCCAAAGAGATAATCCATCAAATGCTTAGAAATTGTTGCAGTTTGATTTCGGTGTCACCTTTTATAATTTGTTATCTGCATTTCTAGAATCTCCTCTTCTTTGAAACAATTTTATTCCTTTAAATGTGAATAATTTATTCACTTTTAACCATAAATTTCCATCATTCAATACACTGATACATATATTTAAACACCTGACTTTCTATACCCATTTATTTTCATTTCTGCCTATTTTGATGTTAGACCTGTGTTCTTACATAAGATTATAATGCAAACATTTTAGATATATATATAAGCACTTTAAAATAAACAGTTTTATATCATAGAACCAGGGGCAGTTTTAGACAGTTTGATATCAAAAGAGTTAAGCTGGTGTTTGGAGCATGACTTAAAGGTAGGTTCTTACATAAAATTATAAAGTGTTTTAGATAAATACAAGCACTTTAAAATATACAGTTTTGTATCATAGAACAGAGGGGTGGTGTGTTATGGTTTTGAGTAAAACACTTTATTTTACGGTGCTCCAGTACACTCAGCTGAAAATAATACCAGCAATAGCCGGGGAGTCAACTCAGTGATGAACTGGCATCCTGTCCAGGGAAAAGCCTTGTATTCTCCATCAGTTAACACCAGAGAGGCCAGAATAAACACTGACTTGATGAGCCTCTAGACTTGTGACAGACTTTAACTATTGTTTATGTAGTTATTATTATCACTATCACTAGGGTGGTAGATTGGCAGTATCGGTAGAGTGTCAGACAGCATATTTTGCAGCATAGAGTTATGGCCCTTTGCGTTCTGAGTTCAAAATCCCACCAAGGTTAACTTTGCATTTCATCCTTACGAGGTCGATAAAATAAAGCACCAGTGATGCACTGGGGTAATTGCAAGCCTTGTGTCTAAAGTAGAAACAATTATTATCACAATCACTCCATAGCAAATGTATAACAATCATATTGGACTCATTACTTGTAAAACGGCAGCAACACACACTAACATCACTCCACCCAGAAGATGAGACTGACAAGATCAAGTAATGCTGATGATGGATTTGAAAGCTTTACTGTTCCAGAACATATTGCAAGTAATTCATGTGAAAATATGATAGAACTGTGATAAAACAATGAACACAGAACTTAAATGCATTGTTAATATGACAGAACTAAATGAAAAGCTGCCCCCCATATATTATATACATATATATATATATATATATATGAGAGAGAGGGCTTATATATATATATATATATATATATATATATATATATATATATATATATCAACCTCTCTCTCTCTATATATATATGTGTGTGTGCGTATATATCTATATCTATATATATCTATCTATCTATATATATATATATATATGCACGTATATATATATATATATATATATATATATATATATACATATATATATATATACAAACACACACATGCGTGCATGTATGTGTTTGTGTGTGTGTGTAGATGTTTTGCTTTGTGTGGTTCCTTTTGTAATATTTAAAAAAAAAATTTTTTTTTTTTTTTAATCTTATATTTTACGGTTCTTTAACCTTAATTGTTTCCGATGTCTTGTTATCGACTTGTTCCAACACAACAACATTTCTCCAAACATAACAGACAGATAAAGAATACTTCGTGTCAGTTTAATATATTAACATGTCACTTCATTCTACTGTAGCTTAGTTTAACTGAACTTAACTTAGTTTATTATGAGAAACAGAGGCCTGCTTGCTTGGCCAAAGCAAATATATATCTCTATAATTCAAAATCTCAATACGTGTGACAAGTAGAGATAGAGAGAAAACGGGGCCAAATAGACAAATCCCTGTGTCATCAGCTGTTCATTAGAGATCTTTATTTTTCGTTGCTCTTTCTACCTGGTATTAGTAGTATTAGCAATTGGAAAGACCAATTGAAACATTATTTCCTCAGTTTGATCTGAGTTAACATGGTCTGGGATCTTGTTGTTCACTTTCTATATATATATATTTAGTTTCTGAATTTGTTTAACAAGATTCTTTATCTGAAAACGTGTGTTGAAACCGATATTGTTATACTTTGGGAGGGTCATGTTGCCAATAAGAAACACAGGCACCAGTTGCTTTCACTCCAATTTATCATAAATTTAAAAATATTTTCAGAAAAATTTAAAAAAAAAATATTTTTTTTTAAATTTATAAATTTCCAGTTGGTTGGTTGGTTGGTTTTTGTGTGTGTTGTGTGCTTGATTTGCGCATGTGTTGCATCCGGGTGTCTGTGTGCGGAACCAACCAACCAACCAGAAGTTTATAAATTAAAAAAAAAATTTTTATTTTTTATTTTTTTGAAAATATTTTAAAATTTATAATAAATTGGAGTGAAAGCAACTGGTGCATGTGTTTCTTATTGGCAACATGACCCTCCCAAAGTATAACAATATATATATATAGAAAGTGAACAACACAATATACATCTAGTCCATTACCAAAGGTTTCTGGACCCTAGACAATATTAATATATGCCTGGATCGTTCATCAGACAGAGATGTTATCTAGGGTCCAGAAACATTTGGTAATGGAGTAATTATATATTGTTGTTCACTTTCTAATTAAGTAGCTCTGTTCTATACATAGAGCACTCTTTTTTCCTTTGCTTTTTCTTTGGAATTACCTAACATATATATATATATATATATACATCCAACCCTTGCAAGCAGGGAAAAGCGGATGTAAAATGATGATGATGATGATATATATATATATATATATATATATATATAACAAAAATACACCCCGTCCCACTACCCCCACCCCATCCACACCACCCCTTTTAATGTAAAGTTATGTTGGTAACACAACATCCAGTCCAAAACAAATGAGGTCTGGTAGGTGTCACGACAAAAAAACACAGTCCAAGCTGTAATGTGGCCGTGTAGGTAACACGGTAAAAACCTCCCAGTCCACACTGTAAACGTGGTTGGTGTTAGGAAGGGCATCCAGCCGTAGAAAACCCGCCAGACAGTCCTATACGAGCAAGACAACCAATCTTGCCTCAAGTGGGAAAATTCCCGTCCAAACCCATGCAAGCGTGGAAGATGGACGTTAAACGACGATGATGATGATGATGATGATATACATACACTCTTTTACCTGTTCGAACCACCCAGCTGAAGCCATGCTGGGGCACTGCCCTTGAAAAATGTGGAACACTTCATGAATTTGTGTGTCATAATCGTTTTTGTTTTTCTGAGGACGTAAAAAACAATGATGATTATGATATATATATATATGTGTGTGTGTTGTGTGTGTGTGTATATATATATATATATATATATAGTACAAGACTAAAAAACCAAACACAGAGATACACTTATACAAAGTCATACTAGTCTCATGCTTGTGGGGATAGGGAAAAAAATGTCTCAATGTATCGGATGCTTCTCCTTCATCGAAAAAGAAAGAGTAACGCTAGGATTAGGATAGCAAGGGTTGGAAAAAATATATACATATAAAACTTCATAGACATACACACATACACACATATGCACACATGTACACACATACAGATAGATATAGCTGAAGTGAGAAGCAAGAAGTGATTTTGGTTTCCTTTTTCTAACCTGCTTATTTCCTTTTCTATTCAGGGGGCATATACATACACACATATACATACCTAGATATACACATTCATGCACAGACATACACATTTATACAAAGACATACACATTCATACAAAGACACACATACGCATTCATACAAAGACATACACATCTATACAAAGATACACACATTCATACAGACTTACACATTCATACAAAAACATACACATTTATACAAAGACATACACAGTCAAACATACACATACATACAAAGACACACATACACATACATACAAAGACATACACATCCATACAAAGACACACATACACATCCATACAAAGACACACATACACATTCATACAAAGACATACACATCTATACAAAGATACACACATACATACAAAAACATACACATACATACAAAGACACACATACACAGACATACACATCTATACAAATATACACAGATTCATACAGACATACACATTCATACAAAAACATACACATTTATACAAAGACAGACATGCGCAGACATACATACACGTTCATACAGACATACACATTCATACACAGACATACATACACATTTATACAAAGACACACACATTCATACAAAGACATACATACACATTCATACATAGACATACACACACATTTATACAAAGACACACACATTCATACATAGGCATACATACACATTTATACAAAGACACACACATACATACACATTCATACATAGACATACATACACATTTATACAAAGACACACACGTACATACACATTCATACATAGACATACATACACATTTATACAAAGACACACACATTCATACAAAGACATACATACACATTCATACATAGAATACATACACATTTATACAAAGACACACACATTCATACAAAGACATACATACACATTCATACATAGACATACACACACATTTATACAAAGACACATATTCATACACATTCATACATAGACATACATACACATTTATACAAAGACACACACATACATACACATTCATACATAGACATACATACACATTTATACAAAGACACACACATACATACACATTCATACATAGACATACATACACATTTATACAAAGACACACAGATTCATACATACACATTCATACATAGACATACATACACATTTATACAAAGACACACACATTCATACACATTCATACACAGACATACATACACATTTATACAAAGACACACAGATTCATACATACACATTCATACATAGACATACATACACATTTATACAAAGACACACAGATTCATACATACACATTCATACATAGACATACATACACATTTATACAAAGACACACACATTCATACACATTCATA
>OZ024761.1:28479471-28504471 GCA_964016885.1 Eledone cirrhosa
ACCTCTCTTCTACACACCCTCGGAACTCTCTTCCTACCCACTTTTCTCCAGAAGAAGGGCTTATGCCCGAAACGTCCCCCCCCCCCCCCCCCCACTCTCAAGAGCGTGAACCTAATAAACCTTTATTTGTCTGCCTCTCTGTTTTCGTTCCTGTCCAAGTTTGCACTATATATATATATATATATATATATATATATATATATGTGTAGTATATCTATATATATGTGTAGTATATATATATATGTGTGTGTGTGTGTGTGTATGAATGTGTTTGAGCTTATATATGTATATGTGCTTATATATTATATACGTATTTGTGCTTATATATGTATATGTATGTGTATGCGTGCATGTGTGTTCATATATGTATGTGTATCATTGTGCATTTATGTTCCTTTCTATGTATGCTTGCATATATATCATCATCATCATCACTTTACGTCATATATATATGTGTGTGTGTGTGTCTGTGTGCATGCTTGTGCGTATATGTATGTATGTATAGTGCGTATATGTATGTATGTATAAACGGGATTGAATTCATATGTGCGTTTGTGTGTACAGTTCCAAAAAATGATCATAAAAAATGATGAGGGTGGTGGTGGTGGTGGTGGTTGTGGTTGGGATAATAATAATAATAATTGTTTCTACTTTTGTCACAAGGTCAGCAATTACCCCAGTGCATGACTGGTACTTTATTTTATCGACCCTGTCAGGATGAAAGGCAAAGTTAACTTCGGCGGGATTTGAACTCAGATCATAAAGGGCCGTAACTCTGTGCTGCAAATCATGGCATCTGACACTCTCCTGATACTGCCAATTCACCATCTTTATAATAATCTAAACTATTATAATAAAGTAAGGAGCGCGGGACTGCGTACGGTTTATAATTTTTTATCACATTAGTAAAATAAGTTGCATTACTTTGAATAAAAAATGAATGAATATTACATAATTTATCTACTAAATTTCTCGGCAGTTGATTAAATATATTTTGTTTATTTAAAGATTCACTTCTTTAAAATTTCTGAAATGTCAACACTTCCGGTTGGCCATCGCTTAAATAAACATATTAATTTTCTGTCACTAATTTTCTCCTAATGCAGTTTATATATAATAATAATAATAATAATAATGAAATTATTGTGTAAAGTGCTCAGGTGTACTACAACTCGTCAAAGGTGTATGTATAGTACATAGAATAATACACAAATGTCAGGGAAGTACATGTGTGAATGTGTTAGCTGTAGTGTTGGCGGATCTTGGGAAGCATGGAGGCCTTAAAGGATGCAGTGTCTCGACAGCTAACAACTGATGCAGGTAGTTTGTTCCATGCTTCAGCAACTCTGAGCGTGAAAAAATGTTTCCGAAAGTCATGGGAACTGTGCTGTTTTCTTACTTTGTGGGCATGTCCACGTGTGTTAGACACATGGAAATCGAAAAGGTACTCAGGGTTGTTGTTGGCAACATGGTTAACAATTTTGTGGGTGTTTACCAAGTCAGTTGCCAGGCGTCGGAGCTTCAATGAATCCATGCCCAGGGAAGCAAGGCGCTCAGAGTATGGTAGATGCCTGATGGAGGGTATTCGCTTGGTTGCACGTCTCTGAACAGTTTCCAGGCGGTCAATGTCCTGAGCAAGATAGAATTTGCATCACCAGTCTGGAACCCCTAAGTGTGGTCGCACCATAGCTGTATACAGCCTTAAATAGATATCTGGAGAGCGGCTGACAAAGGTCTTGCTGAGTGATGCTAAGACACCCTCGGCCCTCTTGACAATTTTAATGTATCATGGATTATGTTACGGATTACATAAGACAGTGTAATGCAGTCTTCGTTCAATTTCTATGTATTATATATTGTCAATTACGATTTTATTTTATGTATATAGCTGCGTATAATATCAATATGCACACTACACATACTAGCAGAATAACCACCCAAGGGGTGGTTTTTCTGCTAGTAATAATAATAATGATAATACATAAAGTGGTATAAAGATTACCTGATAAGAGACACAATGTACATAGCATAGTTGTAGTGATGATTGGGTCTGTATACTGCATCTATATGAGTGTGTGTGTGTGTGAGAGAGAGAGAGAGAGAAAGTGTGAGTGCGTGTGTATATATGTGTGTACGGAAGGTCGCCTGCATTCAGGCTGCTAACATTTTTGCAGTTATTATATATAAGCATTTATGTCAGCATGTTGAATTACATATGTGTGTACATGTATGAATGTATGTATATATATATATATATATATATATATATATATATATATATATATATATATATATATATATATATATATATACACTCACATCCAATCATAAATACATGAAGAGATGTCATTGTTGAAATTCCAAAGTCATTGACACTGTTCTTATTGGAATATATATATATATATATATATATATATATATAAATATATATATATATATATATATATATATATAAATATATATATATATATATATATATACAGGTAGATAGAGATATAGATATACACATATATATATGTATAACTATATAAATATAAATATATATATATATATATATATAAAATATATATATATATATAAATATATATATATATATATATAAATATATATATATATATATTAAATATATATTAAATATATATATATATAAATATATTTATATATATTAAATGTATATATATATAAATATATATGTATATAAATATATATATATATAAATATATATATATATAAATATATATGTATATAAATATATATATATATAAATATATATATATATATAAATATATATATATATATATATATAAAATATATATATATAAATATATATAAATATATAAATATATATATATAATTATATATATATATATGCTGTTATATAACAATGCACTCTAAAATAACTCTCTTTGTGTGTATATATATATATATATATATACACACAAAGAGAGTTATTTTATAATGTATTGTTATATAACAGCAGCTCATAACAACACATACACACACCCATCACACATTTAAAAGACTTTAGACTTGCCATGTCCTGAGCAGCAGCACAACAATGATACCACCACCACGACCACCACAAGCATCACCACCGCACCACCTCCATGACCAACAACAATACCCCCACCACCACTAACAGCAACAACAACAGTACAATTAACACCATATCATGAGAAAGAGACCGAAATTGTAATGGACACTTTCCAGAAATATATAACTGAGGGACCATTATTTTCTAGTGTGAGTATTTAGGGTTTCTAACATACAATTAAATGTAGTATTACATAATATGTGAAGGCATATGGCTTAGTGGTTAGAATGTTGGACATACAATCCTGAGGTTGTGAGTTCGATTCTCGGACCGGGCTTTGTGTTGAGTTGTTGTGCAAAACACTTTATTTCATGTTGCTCCAGTTCACTCAGCTGTAGAAATGCGTTTACGCAGCTGTGGCTTAAATAGCGTCACCAACCTGCAATTGGCCAAGTGTGGTGAGTACAGCTACATCCCTGACATAACCAAAGCAGAAAACTGTGGAGGTCAACAGGGGAGGGTCAACAGTGGAGGTCAACAGTGAAAGGGCCCTAGATTGAATTGAATATGAATTACATAATACATGAAGCACTATTTAAGTATTTAGTGCTATCATGATCATCATCGTTTTTACATCCATTTTTGCATGCTCCCGTGGGTTGGATGGGTGCTTTTCAACACAGCATCTATCCAGTTACTGCGATGCTCCGTCACCTCGTATGTGAGTCACAGCGATTTGACATCAGCTCTTACCACCTCTGCCCAGCGTTTCCTTGGTCTACCTCTACTGCAGCTTCCAGGTACTTCTTCACCCAGTATATGAAGGCCCCCACCCAGTCACAAATGACCATGGTTTTGCACCTAGAAAGTTTCCTGGATATGGATAAAGTTTGTTTCGTGGAAGACCAGTAGTTGCCCATGCATACGAGTCTCCCCTCTCCATGCCACCGATGTTGTCCAAGGGAAAGGCTATGGGCGATACAGTTTGGTACCAGTGACATCACGACTTGCTCTATATATGCACCCTCTATACTTTATATACACTATATATGGTGCTGTCCAAGGGAAAGGCTATGGCTGATACAGCTTGGCACTAGTGACGTCACAACTCATTTCTACAGCTGAGTAAACTGGAGCAATGTGAAATAAAGTGTCTTGCTCAAGGAAACAACACATCACCCGGTCTGAGAATTGAACTCACAACCTCTCAACTGCAAGCCCGATGTTCTAATCACTAAGCCATGCACCTTCACCCAGCATATGCATACATTGATATGTATGAGAATATAAATATAAACACGTAAACACAGACACACTTACAAAAATACACACTCAGAGACATACACTCACACAAACACACACACACACACATGTGACAGACAGACAGATGGAAGTCGCTCAAATTTATATATAGATAATTGTTTCTACTTTGGGAACAAGGCCATCAATTACCCAGTACATTACTGGTACTTTATTTTATCGACCCCGTAAGGATGAAAGGCAAAGTTAACCTCCATGGGATTTGAACCCAGACCATAAAGGGACGTAACTATGCTAGAAAACATGGCGTCCAACCAAATGTAGATAATATTCACTGCTTCCTCAGTTTCTTGGGAGACATAAGCAACATGAATATGAAGAATAACAATGCTTATTTTACAGAAATTTGGAAGCGAAAAAACATTTTTGATGAATATACATATTAACATGTATTTGTGTGTGTATATATATATATAATCCCATTATTATATAAATAGAATGACTAATATATATATATATACACACACACACATATATATATATATATACAGATATTTCCACTTACATATATATGTATATATATATATTTACACACATGCACATTCATACATATATATATACACACACACATATATATATACACACTATTATACACACACACACATATATATATATATATATATATATATATATATATATATATATACATATATACGCACTCATACATAGATAGATAGACATACAAACATACATACATATATAGTTATCTGACACTGGTGATTTCATAGGTACATTTTGCCTCAGAGTTACACCATTTCCAATTCTTAACATAATGCTGAAAAACTATATTGCTATATTGATAATTTCCTATATAATTAATCTATATAATTTTTATAATTACCAATGTAGCTACTATAACTATTAATAAAATATATATGGGAGAAAAAAATTACTGCTTTTGATTAGTTGTCAGAATACAAAAGGTTTGTCGTATAGTATTTATGTTGTATGGCAGCAAATGCAAGAAGTTTGAAAATAATTCTTAAGTGCAAAATGCCTTTATATTACAATAATAAGTATAGATGTGTTTTAGTGTAAATGCATATAAAGATAATTCTATGTATATATAATGTGTGTATATAAATATATTGTGTTAGGTAATTCTAACTAAATATATATATATATACACATAATATACATTATAAATATATATATATATATATATATATATATATATATATACAAACACATAATATACATTATATATAAATATACATTATAGATATTATATATATATGTATATATATATATATATATACATTATATACATTATAGATATTACATATATATAGAGATATATACATAATATACATTATATATATATATATATATATATATATAATGTATATTATGTGTATATATATATAGAGAGAGAGATATATGTGTATGTGTATATATATATATATATTTATGCATGTGTATGTGTATATATATATATATAAATACATATATATATATATAAAACCATGTGGAAGCTATCTTTAGTGAGGGTGAAGAAAAAAGTGAAGAAAAAAGTGTAATTGTCTGAATTTTTATAAATAGCATTCAGTGCAGAAAATAATTGCATCTACTTTTGGCACAAGGCCAGTAATTACCCCAGTGCATTACTGGTACTTTGTTTTGTCGACCCTTTAAGGATGAAATACAAAGTTAACCCCGATGAGATTTGAACTCAGAACGTAAAGGGCCATAACTCTACAATGTAAAGCATGGTGACTGACGCTCTACTGATACTGCCAATCCAAGAGGAGTTTGATGAGGTTGCTGTGTTGTTTATAGATCAGTGAGATATGTTAAGTTTTAATCTTCTATGTAGACAATTGTGAGAAATTAAATGCATGTGCTTCTTTTATCTAACTCTTTCATTTCCATATTTCTAATGAAAAATACACTGACCATGTGTTTTAATTAATTTCGAAAATAACCAACCATTTGGAGGAATTTAATAAAATTCAATAAACATTTTTCATTAGTAGGCTGATATTTAGAACATTACTTAAGAAAAATTGCTAAATTTGCATCAAGATGAAAGGTTTTAATATAAGTGTAAGCATTTTAAAATGAGCAATTTTCTATCATAAATCCATACTGGCTTCTGGCAGTTTCGTATCAAAAAGCTTTCAGTTTTTCTATGTGCATAATTATTGAAATTTTTTTTTAATATGCAGAAGTGACAAAAGTTAATGGATTGTTAATAAGAGTTACCAAAATTTAAGAGATACCACAGGATGTTACAAGTTAACCTTTTCCTGTTTTAAACCCCAAATAACTATTGCTAATGAAGTACCACATTTTCTCGATCTTTAACAGAAAGCGTAGTTATGTTAATTGAATCTAAGTTTAAATGGATTGGCACATAGCCTTATGTACGCAATGTCATTAGGATATATTTTCAGTTTCACAGCCACTAATTACGTGCTGCATTTCAGTTGACAATTCTCACAAACGAGACAAAAACTAATTGGATATAAGACAATTACTGTTTTGGGTTTTGCTAATTGTGGAATTAGAAGAGTTCATTTTGTTTATTATTATTATTATTATTATTATTATTATTATTATTATTATCATCATCACCATCATGCTGGATTGGCAGAATTTTTAGATTGTCGGAAAAAACTCTTTGCAGCATTTATTTTGTCTCTTTATATGCTGAGTTCAAATTCTGTGATAGTCAGTTTTGCCTCTCATTTTTTTCAGGGTGATAAAATAAAATACCAGTCAGATACTCTGGTTTATGTAATCACCTTTCTCTTCCCAAAAAATTGTTGGCCTTATGCCTAAATTAGAAATGATCATCATCAGCATTATTATTATTACTAGATGAGGGTAAAGTCTTTTCCCTCTTTCTGTCACACACACACACACTCTCTCTCTCGAAACAAATGGCTTTCCGTTTCTCTCTCTATTTATGTACATCTCTTTTGCTTGGCACTCCCCCTTTCTCTATGTAGATGAGGGGGACATCATAACTTTCTGCCCAGCAAGCTTTTTCTGTCACCTCAAAAACACACAGTGTTCCTTCTTCTCTCTCTATCTATGTATTTCATACACTGCCCGGGCGTCACTGACCTGTGGGGCTATGTAGAACGACTATTGTCGCGGGTGGGACCAATCCAGTTGACCACCGAGTCCATTGTCATGATCAAACCGCCACCCTCCTTCAAAAACGAAGGAGAGGCGGTTTTCCTTTGTGTGATAGCTATGGCGAAAGAGGTTGTATGGTGGACAAGGTTGAAAGGGCTGAGGTCAGACACCTTTCTCTCCGGCCAACAACTGATTCTTTTTTTCAAATACCACTTTGGAAGAAGAATCAGGATGGAGAGAGAGGTGCTGTACCCCAGCAAGTTTTATGAAAGGTGGGTGAAAGTGGCGAGAATGGCCCGAGTGAATGGGCCATCTCTCTATATCAGCCTGTAGGTTGTATGTATATATCTCTTGCTTGTCGCTCCACCTCTCTGTATAAAGGGAACATGAAAGACGGTTGGATGATTGGACAGATAGACAACGCTCTTATTATAATATAGATTATTATTATTATTATTAAGGGTGGTGGATTGGCAGTACCGGTAGAGGGTCAGACACCCTGCTTTGCAGCATAGAGTTACAGCCCTTTATGGTCTGAGGTCAAATCCCGTCGAGGTTAACTTTGCCTTCATCCTTACGGGGGTCGATAAAATAAAGTACCAGTAATACACTGGGATAATTGCTGGCCTTGTGCCAAAAGTAGAAACAATTATTATTGGAGTTACAGGATATATATATATATATGTATATATATATATACCAACCAGCCTTGACCCGTGTCATGTGGACGCATGTACCAGTAATGCATAATGGGATGATTGCTGGCGTTGTGCCAGAAGTAGAAATCATCATCACACCCACCACCACCACCACCACCAACACCACCATCATCATCATCATCACAATCATCACCATCATCATCATCATCACAATCATCATCACCACCACCACCACCACCACCACCATCATCATCACAATCATCACCATCATCACCATTATCATCATCACAATCATCACCACCACCACCACCACCACCACCATCATCATCCCAATCACCACCACCACCACCACCATCATCATCATCATCACAATCATCACCATCATCACAATCATCATCATCATCACCACCACCACCATCATCATCATCAATCATCACAATCATCACCACCACCACCACCACCACCACCACCACCACCATCATCACCATCACCACCATCATCATTGCTAACACGATTCTAGTGAAACGACATGGATAATAAAGAAAGGTTCTTCTATCATATATCGTATCTATGGTCTTTGTATCATAAAGCCAGGAGGAGGAGGTGATGGGGGTTGGGGGGTTCAGGTATATTTGGTATCAAAAGGGTTAAGTAATTAACTGAAGGCCATAAAAAACAACCGTCAGGGCAGCACAAGTCGAACTGAACGTTTACAATCAATTGGGCAGATACAGAGCAACATGTTCAACTTTACAATGGTATCTGTGCTATCATATCTAACAACATTATGTCCGTCGTTAGATTTACTACCAACACCACCACTACAACCATCAAAGCCAGCACTAGAACTAAACACCATTATCATCATCCTCGTCATCAACATTATCATCAAAATCACTGTCGCCATTATCAATCTGTCTCCTTGCCATCAAGATTATTATAATGAGCAACCAGCCAATCATTAAGAAAAATGAATATATATATATACATATATATATATATATATATATATATATATATATATATACGTATATATATATATGTGTATATATATATACATACACACACACACATATAGATATAGATATATACATACATACATACACAATTATAAACACATATATAGATATACACATAAATTCCCACATACACATATACATAAATTAAAACATACATATATATATATAAATATATATATAAATATATATATTATATATATATATTATATATATATATATGTGTGTGTATATATATATATAATTTATATATATATCTATATATATATATATATATATATATAGATGTGTGTGTATGTATATATAATATATATATATATATATATAATTAATATATATATATATATATATATATATATAGATGTGTGTGTATGTATATATAATATATATATATATATATATAATTAATATATATATATATATATATATATATATATATATATATGTGTATATATATATATAATATATATATATATATAATTAATATATATATATATGTGTATATATATATAATATATATATATATATATAATTAATATGGCGTCACGCAGTAATACAGGGTACCCGACCTCCCATGGGTACATGCTGAAGCATATAAACAATATGCCCCCCCCCACCGCAAGGTGGTCGTGGAGGTGCCACGGCAAAAAAGCACCCAGCCCACACTGTAAAGTGGACGTGTAGGCGCCACGAAAAAGCACCCAGCACTCACTGTAAATGAGGTTGGTGTTGTGAAGGGCATCCAGCTGTAGAAATCAAGCCAGATCAGTTCCTGTATGAGCAAGGCATGGTCAGCCGACCAGACACTGCCCACAACAGGACAACCCGTCTAACCCATGCTAGCGTGGAAGAACGGACGTAAAACGGTGATGATGATGATGATGATGATATATAATTAATATATATTTATATATGTGTATATATATATAATATATATATATATATATATATAATTAATATATATATATGTGTATATATATATAATATATATATAATTTATATATATATATATATACATACACATATACACACATATACACACATATACACATACATACATAGATACATATATATCTTTCATTTATATATATATATATATACACATATATACGCACATATATGCTTACACATAAATTCATATGTGTGAAAAAAATAAAAGAAACTATATTTTAGAATTAAAAAAAAAAAAAGGGGCTGTGTAAAACTACCTCAGAGCTGGAGGCTGTAACTGACGTATTTTTTTGTCTTATTTCTCGGAAAAAAAATTTTTCTTTTCTTTTTTCAAAAGACATTTCTTTTTTTCTTCTTCCACAATTTTAACTTTCCTTTTCATTTTTCAGTGAAAGTAAAAGAAAAATATCTTTGTTGTGATAGTTAAGTATCAGTGGTGGTAGTTACTAAAGCTCTTCCTTTAGATGATCATTTGTGAAATAGCACTACAAAGATTACCAACTCTGTGTGTGAATATATGTGTGTGTGTATGGCTGCTGTGTGGCTGTGTGTGTGTGTGTCTGTGAGGTTGTGTGTGTGTGTGTGAGTGCGCGTCTGTGTTTGTCTCGGTGTGTGAGTGTGTGTGCGTGTCTGTGTATGTCTGTCTGTGTGTGTGTCTGTGTATGTCGGTGTGTGTGTCTGTGTATGTCGGTGTGTGTGAGTGTGTGTATGTGTGTATTTGTGTGGCTGTGTGTGTCTGTGTGAGTGCGTGCGTCTGTGTATGTCTCAGTATGTGTGAGTGTGTGTATGTGTGAGGTTGTGTGTGTGTGTGTGAGTGTGTGTGTTTTGTGTATGTCTCAGTGTGTGTGTGTGTGAGAGCCTGTGTATGTTTCAGTGTGTGTGAGTGTGTGTGTATGTGTGAGGCTGTGTGAGGCTGTGTGTGGCTGTGTGTGTGAATGTGTGTCTGTGCAGCTGGGTGTATGTGAATGTGTGTGTCTGTGTATGTCTCAGTGTGTGTGAGTGTGTGTGTCTGTGTATGTCTCAGTGTGTGTATGTGTGTATGTGGCTATGTGTGTGTACATTAGTGTGTGTATGTGTGTGTGTGTCTCTGTGGCTGTGTATTTGTATGGTGTAGAAGTGTGTATGTATGTGTGTGTATTATATGGTGTATATGTGTGTATATAGACGTGTGTATGTAGACATGTGTATGTATGTGTGTGTATATATATGGTGTAGATGTGTGTATGTATGTGTGTGTATGTATGTAAGTGTATAGAGAAGGAATAGTTTATGTGCACAGTACGGTTTACAAGAGTGTATATATCTGTATGTATGTGTGTGTATATATATATATATATATATATATATATATATATAATAGTGTGTCTGTATATATATATATATATATATATAATAGTGTGTCTGTATATATATATATATATATATATATATATATATATATATATATATATATATATATATATATAATAGTGTGTCTGTATATATATATATATATATATATATAATAGTGTGTCTGTATATATATATATATATATATATATATATAATAGTGTGTCTGTATATATATATATATATATATATATAATAGTGTGTCTGTATATATATATATATATATATATATATATAATAGTGTGTCTGTATATATATATATATATATATATAATAGTGTGTCTGTATATATATATATATATATATATATATAATAGTGTGTCTGTATATATATATATATATATATATAATAGTGTGTCTGTATATATATATATATATATATATATATATAATAGTGTGTCTGTATATATATATATATATATATATAATAGTGTGTGTGTATATGATATGATATGCAAGTATGTATGTTGAATAATGAAGGGGTGACCATATATACATAGAATTTCCCATTCTTTCTCTCTTTCTCTACCCATTCTTTTAAACTCAATACTAAGCTAACCTGTTGCATTGCATTTTGTATGTAAGAGGCAAATGTCTTTGTTTGTGTGCAGCATAAAGGAAGGGTTGGAATGCATGACGGATGCATAATTGGTGCATGTGCGAGATCAGTTGCTGTATACGCGTATATATTTACTCTCTCTATATATAAATATAATTATATAAATATATACATATATATATGTGTGTGTGTGTGTATGCATGTGTGTGCATATGTATATATATATATATATATATATGTATCAGAGTTTTGTAGATTATACTTTGAAAAGTCAAACTAAACATTGCTAACTATATTATATTTTAATTTACATATGTTTCATCCTTAATATTGAGAGCTCAATATTAGAAAATCCTCAGAATTAAATAGGATATAAATACTTTAACCAGAAAATTGTCAAAAAATATATCGTAGCAGAGCATTTTGTTTACATTTAAAAAAAAACGCAGCATCAAAATTAGGAAATAGTACTTACACCGAGTAGCACAGGAATAATTATATTTACATGGGCACTCAAACGTATAGGCAAGGATTATATGAATATCGTAATCATAGTTATATGTAATACATCTTTTTTGCACACCACCACCACCATCACGACCACACCACCAACACCAACACCACCCACCATAAACAACATCACCACAACCAACACAACCACCAACACCACACCCCATCCCACCACCAACAACACACCACCAACACCACACCACCACAAACAACATCACCACCACCAACACAACCACCACCACCACCACACAACAACCACACCACCAACACAACCACCACCACCACCACCACACAACTAACACATCACCAACACAACCACCACCACCACACAACAGCCACACCACCACCACTAACGCCACACCACCAACACCACAAACATCACACCACCAGCACAACACCACCAACGCCACACCACCAACACCACACCACCACCACTAACACCACACCACCAACACCACACCACACCACAAACATCACACCACCAGCACACCACCACCAACGCCACACCACGAACACCACCAATGCCACACCACCAACGCCACACCATCAACACCACACCACAAACACCACACCACCAACACCACACCCCACCAACGCCACACCACCAACACCACACCACAAACACCACACCACCAACAGCACAAACATCACACCACCAACACGACACCACCAACACGACACCACCAACACAACACCACCAACACGACACCACAAACACCACCCCACCAACACCACAAACACCACACCACCAACAGCACAAACATCACACCACCAACACGACACCACCACCAACACAACACCACCAACACCACACCACCACACCCCACCAACACCACCACACCCCACCAACACCACCAACACCACCACACCGCCACCACCACCACTGTTGTTATCAAACTGTGTTGTTGTTAACAGAACAACAACAACAACAACAACAACAGAAGAAACAGCAACAGGTTCCACCAGAAGAAGATTCTGTTAGTTTATACCTATATTCAATAATCTAAGTCAGTTCTTTTATTATTCTGGAATGGAAGTAAGAGTTAAGTGGACAAACTCCACCTCCCACCATCACCACATACACAGACATATACACATACATACATATACACACATACACATACACATTATTGTCATACATATATAGACAGACAGACAGATGGATAGATGGACAGTCAGGCAGACGGGATGGCAGAGAGCAAGTTAGAGAACAGTAACAGATGTTAAACTTCAAAACATTCATACTGATTATATATATATATGTATGTATGTATGTATATAATATATATATATATAGATATATATATATATATGTATGTATATTGGAAGTCCACAGGGTAAAACTATATATAAATACACACACACACATATATATTTATATGTCTATATATATGTATATATATTATATATACATATATATATATATATATATATATATATATATATATATATATATATATATATATGTATATATATGTATATATATACATATATATATATATACATATATATATATATATATATATTTATATTTATATATGTATATATATATATATATATAAAACACATATACACACACTTCAGTATTCCTCTCGGGCTGTACGATCTGGCTCCGATCTTGTTAACGCTAATAGAAATAAATTATCTAATAGACCATAGAACATTGTTCAGCCATCTTAACAACAATAACAACAACAACAACAATAACAACAATAATAATAATAATAATAATAATAATAGTAATAATAATGAAGGAACAGAAGACACGTCAATTACAACAAAAAGAAAAGCAACACAAGTGAAAAACATTAAATAAAAGAGAAAAAGTAGAAGTAAATGAAGAATTGTTCATTGTCTGTGAATTAGCTGTGAAGAATTGATAAATTCCAGAGAGAGACAGAACGAGATATTTATATATAGAGAGAGAAAGAGAGCAAAGTCACACAAGACTTTAAATTTTTGATCAGATTGGTCTCCATCTATTGATCCAGTTTTTTTTTTGTTTGGGTGTCTAACGGTTTGACACGAACAAAACTTTGGGTTTTCGAAGTTTTATATATATAAGTGTGGGTGTGTGTGTGTCAACATGAATGGACCTGTTAATTTTATCTAGAGACATTTTTTTCCAATTCCATCCCGCCCGTCCCTTCAATCTATCTTATTTCTCACTCTTTCTTCTGATGAAGGACTAGCATCCGAAACGTTAAGACTCTCTGCCGGTTATTTCAAGTGTTAACCTAATATATTCCTTCCATATACTGTACCGATTCGGTTGTTATTTCTGTTTATCTTTTACATACATACATATATATATATATATATATATATATACATATATATACATATATATATATATATATATATATAAACAGTATTTACGTATCGAGAGAGAGAAAAAAAGGGGAGGATAGGTGATACATATAGTTATTTGCCAAGTAGCGTATGCCAAAGGTGCTCGATACTAGTGCCGGCAGTATTAAATATTCGAAGTGTTAATATTTAGTGAGCTAGAGAGTTAGCAGAGCGTAAGCACGTGGGAAAGTAAGAAATCGGAGAATAGACCGTTAAAACATGTTTATTTAAAACACCACCTACATACGTTTATTTAAAACAGCACGTACATACGTAGGTGCTGTTTTAAATAAACATGTTTTAACGGTCTATTCTCCGATTTCTTACTTCCCACGTATATATATATATATATATATATACATATATATATATATATATATATATATATGTATATATGTATATATATATGTATATATAAGTATATATATGTATTTTTCTATTTCTTTTCCTTATATATATATATATATAAGGAAAGGAAATCGAAAAATACATATATATACATATATACATATATATACATCATCATCATCATCATTTCATTTTACGTCCGCTTTTTCCCTGCTTGCAAGGGTGGGACGGGAACTGATGCTGGCTTGATTTCTACAGCTGGATGCCCTTCCTAACACCAACCTCATTTACAGTGAGTGCTTTTTTTCCGTGGCACCTCCACGACCACTTTGCAGTGGAATGATAGGGACCCCAGTCCCTATCATCTCATTTCTACAGCTGAGTAAACTGAAGCAATGTGAAATAAAGTGTCTTGCTCAAGGAAACAACACATCACCCGGTCTGAGAATTGAACTCACAACCTTTCGATTGCAAGGCCAATGCTCTAACCACTAAGCCATGTGCCTCCATCATATATATATATATATATATATATACAGGCATGGAGGGAAGGCACTCCGTTGGTTACAGCGAACAGCGACGAGTGTTCCAGTTGATCTGATCAACGGAACAGCCTGCTTTTGAAATTAACATGCAAGATGGTATCATTGTGAGAGGCTATGGTCCCTCAGATGTTAACACTATGTAAGGCTACTGTCCCTCAAAGAGATGGTACCACTGTGTGAGGCTACTGTCCCTCAGATGGTACCACTGTGTGAGGCTATTGTCCCTCAGATGGTACCACTGTGTGAGGCTACTGTCCCCCAAAGAGATGGTACCACTGTGTTAGGCTACTGTCCCTCAAAGAGATGGTACCACTGTGTGAGGCTACTGTCCCTCAAAGAGATGGTACCACTGTGTTAGGCTACTGTCCCTCAAAGAGATGGTACCACTGTGTGAGGCTACTGTCCCTCAGATGGTACCACTGTGTGAGGCTACTGTCCCTCAGATAGTACCACTGTGTGAGGCTATTGTCCCCCAAAGAGATGGTACCACTGTGTTAGGCTACTGTCCCTCAAAGAGATGGTACCACTGTGTGCGGCTATTGTCCCTCAGATGGTACCTCTGTGTGAGGCTACTGTCCCTCAGATGGTACCACTGTGTGAGGCTACTGTCCCTCAAAGAGATGGTACCACTGGGTGAGGCTACTGTCCCTCAGATGGTACCACTGTGTGAGGCTATTGTCCCCCAAAGAGATGGTACCACTGTGTGCGGCTATTGTCCCTCAGATGGTACCACTGTGTGAGGCTACTGTCCCTCAGATAGTACCACTGTGTGAGGCTATTGTCCCCCAAAGAGATGGTACCACTGTGTTAGGCTACTGTCCCTCAAAGAGATGGTACCTCTGGGTGAGGCTACTGTCCCTCAGATGGTACCACTGTGTGAGGCTATTGTCCCCCAAAGAGATGGTACCACTGTGTGCGGCTATTGTCCCTCAGATGGTACCACTGTGTGAGGCTACTGTCCCTCAGATAGTACCACTGTGTGAGGCTATTGTCCCCCAAAGAGATGGTACCACTGTGTTAGGCTACTGTCCCTCAAAGAGATGGTACCTCTGGGTGAGGCTACTGTCCCTCAAATGGTACCACTGTGTGAGGCTATTGTCCCCCAAAGAGATGGTACCACTGTGTGCGGCTATTGTCCCTCAGATGGTACCTCTGTGTGAGGTTACTGTCCCCCAAAGAGATGGTACCATTGTCTGAGGCTATTTTCCCCCGAAGAGATGGTACTATTGTGTGAGGCTATTGTCCCTCAGATGGTACCACTGTGTGAGGCTACTGTCCCTCAAAGAAATGGTACCACTGTGTGAGGAAAGACTGTGCACTGAGCCAATCCCACTCTGAGCAACAGTAGCTATAACCAGAAAAGAAGAAAAGGTCAACATCATCGGTAACTACTGAGCCACAGGTTTTATGTCGGAGTTATTCCAGTTTCATAGAAGAATGCCCTGACAAAGGCTAGGGGTCCTTCACTCTCAGTGGTTTAACCGTGTGATTGGGTATCCAGCCCGATTATTTCTATGTCTATGCATATATACATATATACATACATATATGCATATATACAGAATATAGAGTTTGTTTTCCACAGATTCAGAAGAAGGTGTATAAGAATGGAAGGAATGAATGAAGGAAGTAAGGAAGGTAGAGAATATTGAGGGAGGAATAAATGTACCAAGTCATGTGATTATTCCATCCTTAATCCACCTCTAATCCACCCAGTCCACCCCATATATTCTTGAGGTGATTCTGAGGTAGATAGGAGATATATTTGGCACTCTTGTATACAGGTAGTGGTGGTGGTGGTGGTAGTGGTGGTTGTGATGGAGTGGTGGTAGTGGTGGTGGTGATGATGGGGTCGTAGTGTCGTTACTGTGGTGGTGGTGGAGTGGTGGTGTCGTTACTAAAGTGGTGGTGATGAAATGGTGGTAGTGGTAGTGGTGTCGTTACTGAAGTGGTGGTGGTGATGGAGTGGTGGTAGTGGTGGTGGTGATGATGGAGT
Source organism: Eledone cirrhosa (assembly GCA_964016885.1). Classification (NCBI taxonomy): domain Eukaryota; kingdom Metazoa; phylum Mollusca; class Cephalopoda; order Octopoda; family Eledonidae; genus Eledone; species Eledone cirrhosa. Next base: position 28,497,238 of record OZ024761.1, read on the forward strand.
GGTGGTAGTGGTGGTGGTGATGATGGAGTGGTAGTGTCGTTACTGAAGTGGTGGTGGTGATGGAGTGGTAGTGTCGTTACTGAAGTGGTGGTGATGATGGAGTGGTAGTGTCGTTACTGAAGTGGTGGTGGTGATGGAGTGGTAGTGTCGTTACTGAAGTGGTGGTGGTGATGGAGTGGTGGTGTCGTTACTGAAGTGGTGGTGGTTGTGGTGGTAGTGGTGGTGGTGATAATGGAGTGGTAGTGTCGTTACTGAAGTGGTGGTGGTGATGGAGTGGTAGTGTCGTTACTGAAGTGGTGGTGGTGATGGAGTGGTGGTGTCGTTACTGAAGTGGTGGTGGTGGTTGTGATGGAGTAGTGGTGTGGTGATGATGGAATGGCAGTGTCGTTACTGAAGTGGTGGTGGTTATGGAGTGGTGGTGTCGTTACTGAAGTGGTGGTAGTGGTAGTTGTGATGTAGTGGTGGTGGTGATGATGATGGAGTGGTAGTGTCGTTACTGAAGTGCTGGTGGTGGTGGTGATGGAGTGGTGGTGTCGTTACTGAAGTGGTGGTGGTGGTAGTTGTGATGGAGTGGTGGTAGTGGTGGTGGTGATGATGGAGTGGCAGTGTCGTTACTGAAGTGCTGGTGGTGGTGGTGATGGAGTGGTGGTGTCGTTACTGAAGTGGTGGTGGTGGTAGTTGTGATGGAGTGGTGGTAGTAGTGGTGGTGATGATGGAGTGGCAGTGTCGTTACTGAAGTGCTGGTGGTGGTGGTGATGGAGTGGTGGTGTCGTTACTGAAGTGGTGGTGGTGGTGAGGGAGTGGTGGTGTCGTTACTGAAGTGGTGGTGGTGATGGAGTGGTGGTGTCGTTACTGAAGTGGTGGTGGTGGTGGTGGAGATGCTAGGATTCTGTGGAAACAGTGTGTAGTGATGTTTTTGTAATCTAGAACACCTAACTAAATGTTCACAAAGATTACATCACACCTAGTACATACATAACCAATGTTATGAATACAAAATATGGGAAGGATTCTGAAATATATGTTGACTGTGTATATGGCATGTGTTTGTGTGAGTGTGTGTGACTATATATATATATATATATATGTGTGTGTGTGTGTATATAGATGTATATATATATGTGTGTATATGTTTATATATGTATATATATATGTATGTGTGTATATATATATGTATGTGTGTATATATATATATGTACGTATGTATGTATGCACACATATATGCTAGCGGGGAAAGCAGATGTATGATGATTATGATATACATACATATATATATATCATCATCATCATCACCGTTTAACATCCATTTATCCTTGCTGGCTTATATATATATATATATATATATATATATATATATATATATATATATATATATATATATACACACACACACATATATATATACATCCATTATCATAAAGCTGTTTTTCAGCTAATGTGTGCTAGAGATGATATATGCATATACATTTGTGTGTATGTGCATATATATATATATATATATATATATACATATATACATACATATGTATGTATATATATATATATATATATATATATATATATATATATATATATATATACATATATATATATATATATATATATGTATGTATATACATACATATGTATGTATATGTATATATATATATATACATATATATATATATGTATGTATATACATACATATGTATATATATATATATATATATATACACACACACACATATATATGCATATCTGGTGTATATTATATATAATAAAATCTTGTATATATGTTTAACTATAGAAGGCTCATTTCTCTTCATTTCAAAAATAGTGAATATGTTTGTAAGCTCTGCAGTGACTATACACATCATCATCACCATCATCATCAACATTTATACATCAACTTTACCATGCTGACATGGGTCGCAGAGGAATTTGTGAGGCAATGTTTTACAGCCCTTGCTGACACCAACCCTTTCAATCACGTCTTACAACTAGCAGGAATAGTGTACTTATTCTGAACTGAATACATATGGATATGTATGTATATAATATTGTATGTGCATGATTATATTTTTAATATTTATGTAAATATATATGTATACATATATTATTGTATGTATATACATCATCTACATCATGATTATCATGTTTATGTCAACTTTTCCATGGTAGCATGGGTTGGAGGGAATTGTGCGAGGCAATGTTTTGCATACATACATACATAACATTTTCGTACATATATGCAAAGAGACAATGATACATATATATATATATATATATATATATATATATATATATATATATATACACGTGCACAAATATACATACATATCGACACACATAAAGACAGACAGACATTAATGCACACATAATAATTAGTATAACCACCAAAATATACATATATACGTACATACAAACACACGCATACAATCACACACACATTTATATCAACACACATACACACACAAATATACAGACAGGCACACTTAAGAATTAGTATGACCACCAATATATATATATATATATATATATATATATATATATATAAACGTTTGTATATGTATAATAAAGCCAAAACAATGCAGGTATGGACATAGAATAAAGAATGCAAATGCAAAAGATATTGTTGACAATTAGTCTTTTAACTTAGATTTATTTAAATGTCCTTAATTTTCGAGATAATATCTCTTCTTCAGAGGGAAGTATGACTTGGCAAGCTATTTAGAACACTGGTTTAACCGCTTTACTTCCCTCCGAAGAAAAGATATTATCTCGAACATTAAGGACATTTAAATAAATCTAAGGTAAAAGACTAATTGTCAACAATATCTTTTGCAATTGCATTCTTTATTCTATGTCCATACCTGCATTGTTTTGGCTTTAATATACATATACAAACGTTTATACCTCATTACACAATGCTTCAAGTGAACTATAACTTCCTCCATATATATATATATATATATATATATATATATATATATATATATATATATATATATGTATGTATATTTTGGAAGTCTTACTAATGGTTGAACTATATGCATGTGTCTGTGTGTTTGTATGTATGTTTTGTGGGTTTGTATGTACGTATATATATATATATATATATATATAAACATACATACACACAGGCACACGCATACAGTTCAACCATTAGTAAGAGTTCCAAAATATACATACATGCAGACAGACAAAACACATACATACAAACACAAACATATATACATACATATTACACAGCAACCAGTGTTAAAAGTACCAAAGCTTCTTTAGTTCCCAACAAGACAAAATCCCAGAGAGACAATAGTTCAATAATTTGGCCATTTTTCCTGAGACATTATAAAAAGTTAATGGTTAGATTAAGAAATCAACAATTAAAAGCTAAACTATTTACAGATAATATATAATTGGTTGAGTCTTTTCTTACAACATGGAACTTGTTGTGTCTAAAAAGAGAACTCTTCAGAGAAATTAAATTCCTGTGAAGGGACCTCACAACAGTCAAAATAACTTCTATGCTGTCATTTATATGTATATGGAAATGTTAGACCCCGGCGGCAGAGCTCAAGCCATTTCGACGGCTATTTCTGGAGTCCAGAAATAGCCGGCGAAACGGCTTGAGCTCTGCCATCGGGGTCATATATTTTCCTATTACCCACTCTGCTCCCCTAAGTATTGAGTACTCTGGTGCGTTATGGTTCATCTGGTTCCTTACCACAACTCTTTCGTTATCATCATCATCATCATCATCATCAGGTTTAGCGTCCGTGTTCCACGCTTGCATGGGTTTGGAATATATATATATATATAAACATATATATATATGTATATGGAGGCACTTGGCTTAGTGGTTAGAGCATTGGCCTTACAATCGAAAGGTTGCTCAGACCGGGTGATGTGTTGTTTCCTTGAGCAAGACACTTTATTTCACATTGCTCCAGTTTACTCAGCTGTAGAAATGAGATGATAGGGACTGGGGTCCCTATCATTCCACTGCAAAGTGGTCGTGGTAAAAAAGCACCCAGCACTGACTGTAAATGAGGTTGGTGTTAGGAAGGGCATCCAGCTGTAGAAATCAAGCCAGAATCAGTTCCCGTCTCACTCTTGCAGGGAAAAGCGGACGTAAAATGAAATGATGATGATGATGATGTGTATATATATATATATTTATATATATTATATATATGTATGTATATACCACAACATCCAGTCCAAAACAAATGAGGGTGTGTAGGTGTCACAACAAAAAAACACACAGTCCACGCTGTAATGTGGCCGTGTAGGTAACACGGTAAAAACCTCCCAGTCCACACTGTAAACGTGGTTGGTGTTAGGAAGGGCATCCAGCCATAGAAAACTCGCCAGACAGTCGTATACGAGGAAGACAACCAATCTTGCCTAACGTGGGAAAATTCCCGTACAAACCTATGCTAGCGTGGAAGATGGACGTTAAACGATGATGATGATTATATATATATATATGTAGGAAAAGTGTCAGGACCGCAATTGCTGAGCTCCAGCCATTTCGACACCTAGATCCCTATTGAGTACTCTGGTGTGTTATGGTCCACCTGCGATCTTACCACGCCCTCTTTGTTATATATCTATATATATACACAAAGTATAACTATATATATATATATAGTTATATATATATATATATAGTTATACTTTAGGAGGGTCACGCTGCCAATAAAAACAAATGCTCACTTATAGATACTATGCCATTGGCTTATAATAAACCCTCCCCGGTGGTAATGTTGTTACAGGATCTAAGCTTTTGGTTTTGTATTTAAATGCTTCCATATTTTGCCAAAACAAACTACGTCTGTGGTTCATAATAAATGTTCCCTAGTAATGTTATAACGCATTTCTGTTCACCATCTTGTCTTTATAGGCTGTTGTTATACACAAATGCAAATCTAAACAGAGCGACAACTAATCTAAAACTGTTTAGCAGCTTAACACTTCACTCAAAGTGAATAGCAACAAGATTTCTGGATATTTCAATAAGAATTCTCTGGAAGAAATTCCCCTGTCAGAAAGAATTTAGGTTCTTCCTTCAACACTTTTTTATGCTTTATTTCTATATTAATTTGTTTAGCTATCTGTTCTATTAATTTTTCTTTCTGTTATACACGCACAAAAAACAAGATCTAGATGTAGTAACTGTCTAGAAAGGATGACTATATTTTTTTGATTTCAGTTTAAATACATATATATATATATATACATCATCATCATCATTTTACGTCTGCTTTTCCCTGCTTGCAAGGGTGGGACATATATATATATATATATATATATATATATATATATATATATATATATATATATAAGATCAAAAGATGGTTAAAAGAATACTCCAGTCTTACAAACTGTAGAGTGCTACTTATCCGATATTTGCATTGCTTTATTGTGCCTACATATATATATATATATATATATATAAAAAACTATATAATATATATAACTATATATATGCATATAGATATAAGTATATATATATATATATAACACCAACCACGTTTAAATTAAGTGTCTGTGTGTGTATATATATAAATATCTATATCTCCTTATAATATATAACCAGCAATTTCTGTCTGTCTGTCTGTCCGACAGTGGAAATACGTGCACGCATGCGAATGTTTTTTGCGCAAGCGTAGAGTGAGAGTGAAAGAAAGAGACAGACTACGAGAGGGGGATAGCGAGAGGGAGAGAGAGAGAGTGAATAGACGCTAAAACACGTGCGCGCGTGCAAATGTTTTTTGCGCACGCGTAGAGAGAGAGTGAGAGTGAAAGAAAGAGACAGACTACAAGAGGGGGATAGCGGGAGGGAGAGAGGGGGGAATTGAGGAGTGCTACAGAAACATATATACATTTCTGTGTGTGTGTAATATATATATATATACACACACACAGAAATATATATATACACACAGAAATATATATACACACAGAAATATATATACATTTCTGTGTGTGTAATATATATATATACTAGCAGAAAACCACCCGGGGGCGGTTTTCTGCTAGTCTATATATATAAAACTGAGGGTGTCTGTGTGTGTGTGAGTTTGAATCTCTAAAACTCCAGAAGCACCCAACCCACTGTTTTCAAACTTTACACATGTAATACTTATGTTTCAGGGAGTGTTCTGAGCAAAAAAACAATTTCAAATTTTCAATGCCCTAGGGACCGCATTAGGCGATTTAGAGATCTCTCTCTATAATTCTTAGTCTTTCCCTTTTCAGATAGATACATACATATAACGTCGCACCCTTATAATATCTGTCTGTATGTCTGGCTGTCTGTCTGCATTATGTCACTTCCCTGAGGATGTGTGTGTGTGTGTCTGTGAGTTTGAATCCCTAAAACTCGACAAGTACCCAACCGATTTTTTTCAAACTTTACATATATATTACTTATGTTTCAGGGAGTGTTATGCACATAAAATTCAACTTTTTGATCTCCTAGGGCCCGCATTAGGTGAAAAACTGCGTTTTTAAAGCTTTTTAGGGGTTTTTGGAGGCGTTACGTCTAGCCGATTTTCCCAAAATTTCAAGGCATATTATGCACATAAAAAAAATTTATTTTCTTGATCCCCTAGGGCCCGCATGAGGTGAAAACCTGCCTTTTTCCTGCTTCATCTAGGAAAATTTTTCAAGATTATCCAGCCATCAGAGTATTCGGTTTATTTTCTTTACATATTGTCCAGGGATGCAGTTTTTCCATGATTAGGTCTGTTGGCGGGCCGCGTTCCAAAATACTTTATCCTGTGCAACGTCGGGTACAATTGCTAGTATATATATATATATATAACAAAGAAGGTGTGGTAAGAAACCAGGTGGACCATAACGCACTACAGTACTCAATAAGTAGGGTAGTAGAGTGGGTAATAGGAAAAGAGTCAGCACCCCGACGGCTGAGCTCCAGGCGTTTCAACAACTAGATACGTACTGCTAGGTTAGTTTGGATCTAGCTGTTCTATATATATAAATATATATATATAAATATATATATATATATATATATATATATTTATATATAAGAAAAGAGTCAGGACCCCTACGGCTGAGTTCTGGCCATTTTGAGATTCCTGAAGAATGAAACAGTTCTAGTCCTGTAGAATCTCATCTATATTAAAACCTATATATATATATATATATAGCATATTAAATATAAGTGAAAAAAAATCTATGCATGGGAGTATAAGTCAGATAGACCAAAAATAAATTTAGA
>OZ024761.1:28516971-28521856 GCA_964016885.1 Eledone cirrhosa
AAAAAACCTGGTCTGTTTATTGAATTTGGATTTCAATAAACAGACCAGGTTTTTTCATTCTGAGGATTGAAAGCAAAATCTTTTGCTTTTAAGAAACCACTGGTAAATGGAATAATTGCCTTATGTTGTTTATTACATAACTATATATATATATATATATATATATATATGTGTTTGTGTATATATATATACATATATCTTTTATACTTGAATTATTATAGCTCTGGACAAAGTCTATTGAACTGGTTTATTGACAAGCACAAAAATCAAACAGTAGAGAAAGACCATGAAAAACATGGGTGGAGGTGGTGAGAGCTGATCTCAGATCACTGAAGCTCATGGAGGAGATGATGAAGGTCCGTGACGAATGGAAAGATGCTGTGCGGAATAGGACCTGTTCCACCCTTGCAAGCAGGGAAAAGCGGACGTAAAGTGATGATGGTGATGATGATTTGTTATGTTTACATTCCTCATGTTTGTATATATATATTTATATTTATTTAATATGATTTTTCGCTCTGCTTATAATACAATTGTTAAACTATCTGTTTTTCTATCTACTCGCATGGCTCACTAGTCACACAATCTATATGTATTGAGCAGACTAACCTTCTCTCTATTGACTTGTAATATGCATAACTAATCACTTTTCTCTTCTCCTGATTAGCTTACTTGCATTTTATTATATATATATATATATATATATATATATACTGTTGGCTTCTTGCTCACATTAATTTCTCTATTTTCATTTATATTTATACTGGGAATTTTTCCTAGAGTGCTTAAAATTATTTGTGACTAATCCCGGTCTTTTAAAAAAAAAAACCGCAATAATATTGCTATTTTGCTGAACTCCTTACATTTTATAGAGTTTTTTTGGAATGTTTTTGACTGCTGTTTCTTGTAAATAGACATTCGTCTTATTCTGACGTCACCAACCATGTCTCTCCATGTGTGTTTATTTTCATAATTCCGCACGAGGTGAACTAGCCTGCTTTTAAATTCCCTTTTTTGCATATTTTGGCAGTGAGATTTTTGGTTATTGCGTTGAGCTCTACTGAGGAATGACTCCAACCGTGACTAATCCCACTGAAAGGTTTCGTGAAATAGTCTTTTTAAGACTATATAGAGCATTTGTAGTTTTTCCAAATTGAAGGATGAGTATTTAAACTTTATTTTATTCTGAGTTAAGACTCTATTGGGTTTTTTCCCTGGATTTCACAAAATCTGTGGATAAAATCTCTGTCTTGATTTTTTCTTAATTGAGTTTGAATTATTTTCCCATATCTTACGTTAATTATTTTCCATGTTGACGTTATAGTCACTTATATATTATGAAATACTGTTGGCTTCTTGCTCACATTAATTTCTCTATTTTCATTATATATATATATATATATATATATATATATATATATATATATATATAAAGAAGGAAATGTGGTAAGGAACCAGGTGGACCATAACGCACCAAAGTACTCAATACTTAGGGTAGTAGAGTGGGTAATATATATAAATAAATGTTTCTCCAAATTTAAACAAATGTTGCCTATTTTTTTCTGATATCTTGTTCATATTATATATGTATATATCATCATCATCATCATTTCATTTTACGTCCGCTTTTCCCTACTTGCAAGGGTGGGACGGGAACTGATTCTGGCTTGATTTCTACAGCTGGATGCCCTTCCTAACACCAACCTCATTTACAGTTAGTGCTGGGTGCTTTTTTCCGTGGCGCCTACACATCCACTTTACAGTGTGGGCTGGGCGCTTTTTTGCCGTGCCACCTCCACGATCACTTCGCAGTGGAATGATAGGGACCCCAGTCCCTATCATCTCATTTCTACAGCTGAGTAAACTGGTGCAATGTGAAATAAAGCGTCTTGTTCAAGGAAACAACACGTCACCCGGTCTGAGAATTTAACTCACAACCTTTCGATTGCAAGGCTCTAACTACTAAGCCATGTACCTCCATATATATATATAAAATAATTGGTGAGTGAAATTACAGTGTAACAGATGTTTAGTTGCATGACATATGTTTCATGCTTTTTTTCAACAACGCAATGCCAATTACAATTACATAACACATTCTACTATTAGTTCTAGAATGGATATAATAGCAATGTTCGTACAAACATCTGATTTAGCAAATTATATCTGAGTCAAGGCCACATGATTACATTATAGTGGATTATGTTATGTAATTGAAATTAGCTCTGAGCCATTCAGTATATGAAACATCTGTCATGCAAATAAGTATGCGTTAAACTGTAATTGGCTTTGAGCTGTTTAAACAAAAAGTGTAGAGGTTGGCCAAGTGTCATGTGAATAAATATCTGTTAAACTATAATTTTCACTCCCCAATTATTTGATAAACATACGCTGTGGTCTATGTTGATAACAAACGGGTGCTAGTACGAACTCCTACAAATGTTCATGCTAAATATGTATGGAGTGTTAAACATAAAAATATCACCGTTTATTACTTAACAACCAGAAGAAAAAAATGCTCTCTATATATATACACACATATAAAATATATAATCTCTCTCTCCCTATATATATATATATATATATATATATTAAAGAGTTAAACAAGATTCAATGAGTACATCAAAGAATGAGTTTTACAGTAGATTGGAAGCACTCTACAGTAAAATATTTTCCTGAGTTATTAATATTAAATTCAAATATTAACAAAATAGATGTTCTTGTGATCAATTAAATTTTATTATACATATTTCAGAGGTACTTGAATCAGGTACAACAGTACGTCCTCATCAGATAAAATAAAATGATACATGACATACCCTGACATGTTAGATGGTTAAGATTTAATCAAGGTAGTGATTAAATCTTAGCCATCTAACATGTCAGGGTATGTCATGTATCATTTTATTTTATCTGATGAGGACGTACTGTTGTACCTGATTCAAGTACCTCTGAAATATGTATAATAAAATTTAATTGATCACAAGAACATCTATTTTGTTAATATTTGAATTTAATATTAATAACTCTGGAAAATATTTTTTTACTGTAGAGTGCTTCCAATCTACTGTAAAACTCATTCTTTGATGTATTCATTGAATCTTGTTTAACTCTTTAATATAGACATATATATATATATACTAGTAGAACACTGGAGGGTTATATCCATAGTAGTAGAGCACTCAGTCCATGGGACGAGTTTGGTTAGCTGAAGATCCGCATATGGTGAAACATTTGTTCTCGGTATGGTGAACTAACTGTTGTGGAACTACTTTTATATATATATATGTGTGTGTATGCATATATATCATCATCATCATCATTTCATTTTACGTCCGCTTTTCCCCTGCTTGCAAGGGTGGGACGGGAACTGATGCTGGCTTGATTTCTACAGCTGGATGCCCTTTCTAACACCAACCTCATTTACAGTGAGTGCTGGGTGCTTTTTTTGCCGTGGCACCTCCACGACCTCTTTGGAGTGGAATGATAGGGACCCCAGTCCCTATCATCTCATTTCTACAGCTGAGTAAACTGGAGCAATGTGAAATAAAGTGTCTTGCTCAAGGAAACAACACATCACCTGGTCTAAGAATTGAACTCACAACCTTTCGATTGAAAGGCCAATGCTCTAACCACTAAACATGTGCCTCATCTGTTGTATTTTTATACTTTACACACACACATATATATATGTGTGTGTGTAAAGTATATATATGTATATATATATATATATGTATATGTATATATATATATATATATATATATATATATATATATATATACACACACACACAAATACACACATACATATATATATGTGTGTGTGTGTAAAGTATAAAAATACAACAGATGATGAGGTTCGATGAAGATATATATTAGTTTCACACTTAATATAATAGGAGTAGTCTTATATATATAGTTTAGGTGATTCAGTAAATTACTGGTGGTGGTATCGATAGACTTTGACAAGCTGATATATAAAACAGTTGATGCAGGATATTGGGAGTTGAATTGTCTGAAAATATACATCGGATTAGCGGTTGTTTTAGGTGTGCTCATTTACAAATTAACAAAACACGTTTCAGTTACATAATAAATTCGATTGAGAAATTGGTGTAGTCATGTCATTTATTAATTTATATATATGATGGCTGCAGACTCTGTTAAGAGTATTGTAATCGCTTGTCAGATTACAGAAAATGGTGTACTTTTAGGCTACGGTCAACCACATGAACTTGTAACAGATCCTGACCAGGCAATGCCTGTGCTTTGAAGGGTTTTTTTTAAGTGAGGAAAGGCCTTGCACTCGACCAATCCAACTCTCTGAGCATCGAAAACATTACCCAAAAAGGAGAGCTGGTCAACATCATTGAAGGCTTCGGAAGCCGCAGGTTTTTTTTTCTTTTCATAGTTTCCCTCTCTTAGAAAGGTGTTGTGAAAACAACTGGGGGCCTTTCACTTCCAGGCAAAAAAAAAAAAAGTACTATTTGGATAGCTGTTGACTACATATATATAAATATATAGATATAATTGAATGGTTAGTACACTTTCCATCCATAGTTAATATGTTCATCACACTGGTGGTTTTAACTCCCTCATGATTGAACACATATGTACTCTCTATATGCTGATTTATAAAAAGCCTGGAATCTGTTCCTTGAGCTCATTGAATTATAGGGGATGATGTGAGCCTTTAACTCTACTAATTATTTTGATATATATATATATATATATATATAGGGTGGGTAAAATTCCCAAGATCCATGGACGAGTTCTCTCCAGCGGTCTCTGTCCTTCATCATCACTGCTACGTTCTGTGTCTCCAGGAGACCAGTGTCTGTCTTTAGGGCATCAACATATGTCAACCTCGGTCTCGCTCATCTAG
>OZ024761.1:28524556-28537056 GCA_964016885.1 Eledone cirrhosa
CATATATATATATATATATACGGACGTAAGACGGTGATGATGATGATATATATATATATATAGAGAGAGAGAGAGAGATATACACAAACACATACATACACGCACATATATATGTACACACACATATAAACATGTATGTATACACGCATACATATATATATATATGTATGTATGTACAAGCACAGATATATGCATACACACACATCCATGCACACCCCCACACATACATATATATATATATATATATATATATATATATATACAAACACGTACTTTTTTTAATTAGATAAATGATGTTAGGAAATTTCACATGGCTTATGGAATGTTCCAGGCCTCGATTTTGCTGATGAGTTGTGGGGGAGGATCAAGCTAGAGGGGTGGAGGTGACTGATTATATATATAGCGAGAGAAGATTAAACATTTAGGGTGAGCAGCATCGGGCAGGGGCAGTGATGGTAGGAGGGGGGTGGGGGCGGAGACATTTAGGGTGGTGGTCTTGGCAGTATGGTTAAGTGTGATGGTGGTGGTGGAGGTGATGATGATGGAGGTGGTGATGATGATGATGGAGGTGGTGGCGATGGAGGTGATGGATGTGATGATGGAGGTGGTGGTGGTGGTGGATGTGATGATGGAGGTGGTTATGATGGAGGTGATGGTGGTGGTGATGGAGGTAGGGGTGATGGACGTGATGCTGGCAGCGGTGATGATGGAGAAGGTGATGATGGAGGTGGCGGTGATGGAGGCGGTGGTGATGATGGAGGTTGGCGGTGATGGAGGCGGTGATGATGGAGGTGGCGATGAGGAGGTTGTGATGATGGAGGTGGTGATGAGGAGGTTGTGATGACGGAGGCCGTGATGATGGATGCGGTGTGGATGGAGGCAGTGGTGGAGGTGAGGATGTAGGTGATGACGCAGGTGATGATGGAGGCAGTGATGATAGAGGTGATGGTGATGGAGGTGGTGGTGGTGGAATTGGTGGTGGAATTGGTGAGAGAAAGGGACGATATTTCCAAATACAAATCAATAATCTTGGGAATGTTCTCTTTGCCAGGAAGTATTTACCCAACCAATAGAATGGTAATCAAGAATGAATCTCGCCAGATTAAGAGACTTTTGCTGTCGTTGTTGGCTCAGAAATGGAGTTTTCTTTTAACGATTCATTATTTAATGGCAGGGATAAATGAGAAGAAAAAAATATTATGACAAAATATATAAATATATAGACATACACACATATATATATATATATAAACATATGTATATGTTTATTTATATATATATATACATATAAACATATAAGTAGGTATATATAATAATAATAATAATAATAATAATATATATACAGAGAGAGACAGAGAGAGACAGAGAGAGAGAAAGAGAGCGTGTGTATGGAGAGTGAGGAGGAGAGTGGGGAGAATAGAAAAAGGTGTGGAAATGATGAAATTGGTAAAGTGTAGGGGTGGTTGGAATAAATAACCAAATATCTTGTTGAATGTAACGAGTAGGCTTCTATATGGTGATTAAATCACCTAGAAGTGGCAGCTGCTAAATAATTTCCCTCAAATCTCAACCCCCTCTAGTGCTGGTGCCATAATGTAAAGTGGTTAACTACATTATAAATCACAGACAATGTAGGGCAAAGAAGACCTCTTAAATGTGACCAAGGGCATGGCAAACCCTCTAGTGCTGGTGCTCTGATAAAATGTACCCACTACATTATGTAAAGTATTTGATGAACAAGCAAAGAAAATGTAGGGCAAAGAGGACCTCTTAAATGTGGCCAAGAGTGTGACAACCTCTTTAGTGGTGGTGCCCTGATAAAATGTACCCACTACATTATGTAAAGTATTTGATGAACAAGCAAAGAAAATGTAGGGCAAAGAGGACCTCTTAAATGTGGCCAAGAGTGTGACAACCTCTCTAGTGGTGGTGCCCTGATAAAATGTACCCACTACATTATGTAAAGTATTTGATAAACAAGCAAAGAAAATGTAGGGCAAAGAGAACCTCTTAAATGTGGCCAAGAGTGTGACAACCTCTCTAGTAGTGGTGCCCTGATAAAATGTACCCACTACATTATGTAATTTATTTGATGAACAATTATAGTTAATATATGTATTAAAAATTTGTAACTTACTCAATGATTCTAAAAATAGATTATATATATATACATATATATATCATCATCATCATCGTTTAACGTCTATCTTCCACGCTAGCATGGGTTAGACGGGAATTTTCCCAGTTGCGGCAAGATTGATCAGTTGACCATGTCAAGCTCGTATTGGACTGTATCTGGCAGGATGCCCTTCCTAACACCAACCATAGAGATATATACATGCATATATATGGATATATATATATATATATATATACATATATATATGATGGCTCCAACTTGATTTCGAGCAATGCCATCGCTTGATACTTAAGCATGGGCATCACAGGCGTGGTTTTTTAGTCCAGCTAGGGACTTGCCTATGGCCAGCCATGCCATGCATCACAAAAAAGAATCACATATCAAGCGATGCCTGTGCTTGAAGCTTTTTTAAGTGGGGAAAGGCTTTGCACAGAGCCAATCCCACTCTCTGAACATCAAATGCATTTACCCAAACAGAAGAAATGATCTACATCATTTGATGCATATGAAGTCACAGGTTTTGTATCAGAGTGGCCTTCTTCTAGAGAGATGTCTTAATGAAGACTAGGAGTCTTTCTCTCCACAAAAACAAAAGCTTTATACATACATACATACATAAATACATACATACACGTACATAAACATACATACATATATATATATATATATGTATATGTATATATATATATATATATATATATATATTATATATGCAAAAGTTTTATTTAAAATTGTTGGGTTACAACAAGTAAATATTTTATAACTGATATAAAGCACTCGACAAGTTTTGCAGTAGATATACGATATTAAACAAATGGAAACTATATTTATAAAACCATATTTATTTCATTATACATATTTCGGGGATACCATATTAAAAATATGGCATGCCTTCTTCAGATAAAATACAATATATAAACAGTTTTATAAATAATTTTGACGTACCATAAATATTGAGCAACCGTTATGTAGGAAGCCGGTTTGGTAGTCTACCAAACCGGCTTCCTACATAACGGTTGCTCAATATTTATGGTACGTCAAAATTATTTATAAAACTGTTTATATATTGTATTTTATCTGGAGAAGGCATGCCATATTTTTAATATGGTATCCCCGAAATATGTATAATGAAATAAATATGGTTTTATAAATATAGTTTCCATTTGTTTAATATCGTATATATATATTATATATATTTATTTATTATCGAGCCCTCTTCAGATTTTAGTGTTCACATTTATTATTATCACTATATATATATAATGCAATGAAATACCAATGACCGTTGGCAAATCACTGATGAGGGACTCATTTTATAACATGTTATCCATGTGCAACCATGCAGTATTCTTCTCCCCATATTTTTCACATATATATATATATATATATATATATATATATATATATATATATATATAATAATAATACTATTTATAATTATGTATATACTATAAACAACTATAAACAGGAAAGGTCAGTAATTTCCTACTACCTTATTACCAGTAAGAGAAATAGCTCAATGTAAGAACATCAGGTGTTTTACAGAGCAGGAAATAAATAAATTATACAATTATCAAAGTTGTGTTCAAATCATTTAATAGCTGACAATCGTTTCTTCCAAACTCTCGTTTGGAGTCATCAGAGCATTATCAATGTTTGTACATGTAATTAACCTCCTATTCAACTGAACAATAATATAGATACATATATATTGATGTTGTGAGCAACAGTTTCTTATTTACAGGGTGGAATGTATGTGACATATATTTTACGAGAATTGTACAAAAATTCAAATTCAAATTCAAATTAAAAGCTCAGAGTGGAACAGATAATACAAGAGAATAGTATAATAATTAAAGAGGCATTGAGAAAGGAGCTTTGAGAAAGAAAGAGTACATTAGCAATACATATGCAGGCGTGTAGAAAGTGCACATGCGTTAGTCATATATATGAGAAGGAAATAAGCAAAGTTATTATGCATATATAGATAAATAAATACTGTATTTTAAGCAAATATGTTAATGTATTAAATTCTATGATGTATATAGTATGTTGATAGTGTTTGAATTTGTGTGTGTTGAGGAGAACAAAGTTATTGCAGTCTTTTCCATTACATATGTTGAATTATATTTTAGTTAATGTTTATATTGAATGTTTTAAGTTATTTAAAGCAATGGATTGTAAATTAGTGTTATTGTATTCTTATTCATGGACTATAGTTGTTCAAAAGCTAGATTTTCCAACGGTTAATTTCCGGAAGTGAGTAAGGGGAGGTTACTAGTTAATTAAATTCAGGTATTTAAATGCTTTGCTCCTATACACATTATAATGTGATACAACTGAGTCTCTATTACATAATTGTTTCTACTTTAGGTACAAGGCCAGCAATTACCCAGTACATTACTGGTACTTTATTTTATCGACCCCGTAAAGATGAAAGGCAAAGTTAACCTCGGCGGGATTTGAACTCAGACTGTACAGGGACGTAACTATGCTAGAAAACATGGCGTCCAACCCTCTACCGATACTGCCAATTCACCCAGTCTCTATTACATAATGCTACATATTTATACTTGATTTTAAATACAGTGTATTTTACTATAACTCATTAAAGGTCCCTTTAGATTGTTATCTATTCATTACTGGACGAGATATATGTTATGGAAAATTGTATAGCTGTTTATATGTTCAAATAGATATATCATTTGTGTAATAATATACATTATTGTTTTAAAAGTTAATCCCTTATATACAATGCTATTACATTATATATTTAATTATAAATGTATATATACTTTATTATTATTATATTGTGTTAAAGGTAGATCCATTATATACATGTTATTAATTTAAATATTTAATTATATAATTATAAATGTATATATAGTTTATTATTACATATTACATTAAATGTCTCTACATATTAAATATCCATTACTTTATATAATATAATTAAGCTATAGTAGTTATATCATGTACAAACACTGATAATGCTCCGATGACTCCAAACGAGAGTTTGGATGAAACGCTTGTCAGCTATTAAATGATTTGAACACAACTTTGATAATTGTCTAATTTATTTATTTATTTATTTTAATATATATATATATTATATATTATTAATATATATATATATTATATATATTATATATTATTATTTGTTTTACTCTCTTAATTTTTTGGCTCTGTTTAACTGCATTGAGCTATACCTTTTACTGTCATTTCTATAATACGAAGAGGGTGTTTGACTCAAACACGCTCCAGTATTCTAATCCTTATATATATATATATATATATATATATACACGCACACGCACACACACACACATATATATATATATATATATGCATATATATATACACACACACACCCAACTAAACAACAATACACTCATATACATATATTAATTCGTCGTCGTCGTCGGCAGCAGCAGCAGCAGCTAATAGCTGCATGATGTTTCCTCAGCTCCATAGACTACATAAGTAATCCATATTAAGAACAGATGCTAGTTATATACATTATCAGAGACAATAAAACATTGTGTGTACATATATATATATATGTATATATATAATATATATATATATGTATGTATATAATATATATATATATGTGTGTGTGTATATATAATATATATGTATATATATATATGTGTGTGTGTATATATAATATATATGTATATGTATATATGATGTATATAATATATATATATATATATATATATATATATATATATATGTGTGTGTGTGTGTATATATAAGCAGGGAAAAGCAGACGTAAAATGATGATGATGATATATATATATATATGTGTGTGTATAACTATATGTATATATGTTTATATACATATACTACATATACATATATAATTATACACAGATTCATATATATATATATTCATTTAAAGCTCCTTTTCAATGATATATATATATGTGAAGTATTTCCGTCGAGCAGAAACATGGTATATTCTGATGTACATTTGCAGTAACTGCAGGAAGGAACTCAATATATGAAACAGGTGTTATATTATTTATAATCTATGATATATATAATGTGTGTGCGTATGTATATATATGTATATATATATATATATGTAGATAAATCTACCAAAATATACGGTAGTGTCCAATCCGTATGAAGAACTCAACGTAATCCAAATATCATGAAAAGAAAAGATGTATTCAAAAATTTTTTTGATGAAAATCACAGGAAAACAGAATCAAGATAAATTAATAAAAACAATGAATAAAAACAAAGAAACAGTTCCTTATATTAGAAATCTGAAGACAGCATATATATGTGTAGGTATGTATATTCCCTCTGATAGTTTGTAAAATTTTTACATAGATCTATATGATATACATACCAACACACACATATATATCCTAGAAACGATCGTAAAATGATGAAATTTTTAATATAAGGAACTGTTTCTTTGTTTTTATTCATTGTTTTTATTAATTTATATATATATATATATATATATATATTTGTAAGTTGATTTTTAATTTTTTTAATTTTCTTATTTTACGCCTTTCATATAATTGTTCTGCATTCACCTGCATAGAACCACATGGGTACTAAGACATAACTTATATATTTGCTAGCATGAGTGTACATTTGTACACATGTTGGTAGATATACTAATTCTCTATATTTAACTCCAAATTATTTGTTGAGCAAAACTTGCCAAAATTTACTGCTGTTTCATGGTAGTAGTAGGCTCTTGTCATAATACCACCCCGCTCCTAACTGATTAACCTCAGTGTCATGTGATTGATTCTTTAGAATCTGCCACTGACCAGAGGCAGTGAAATTTTTTCAGTGCTCCGGAATTTAGTCCTCGCTAGCTTCATTCCATCTACTGAATTATTATTTTTATATGGGTTCCTAGTGTCCGCGCATTGCCTGGGAACTTAGCTGAGAATAGACTCCCTGATGACGTAATGAATTCTCTATAGTTATATATATATTATGTAACTATATTTATCCCATTACAGAAACTAATTAGTTGGAGTGAAAATTTTAGTAAGTAAGTTGATTTTTAATTTTTTTAATTTTCTTATTTTACGTCTTTCATATAATTGTTCTGCATTCACCTGCATAGAACCACATAGGTACTAAGACATAACTTATATATTTGCTAGCATGAGTGTACATCTGTACACATATGTTGGTAGATATAGTAATTCTCTATATTTGTATATATATATAATAATAATAATAGTAGTAGTAGTAGTAGGAATAGTAATAATAATAATAATAATAATAATAATAATAAATGTGAAGACTAAAATCCGAAGAGGACTCGATAAGGATAAATATATATCAAATATATAAAAACTTTAATCTGTTATTTTAATAAATAAATATATATATTAATATATATATAACATTGCAAGTTTGAAGAATTATTAGATAAAATATACACAGTCTTTTCTCTCCCTAGTCCATAGAAATCAACCATATAAATAATCATTAAAACGAGGCTATAAGTTTAAAATGTAACTATGAAGAAATAATAAATTTAATATATATATATATATATATATATATATTTTATGTATATATATATATATATATAATTATTAACCAACTTGCCAACAACAACCCTGAATACCTTTTTGAATCCCATGTGTCTAACACCAGTGGACATGTCTGCAAAGTCAGAAAACAGCACAGCTCCCATGGCTTTCGGTAACATTTTTTCATGCTCAGTGTTGCTGAAGCATGGAACAAACTACCTGCTGTTAGCTGCTGAGACACTGCATCCTTTAAAACCTCCAGGCTTTCTGAAATTCGCCAACTCTACACTTGATATCCTCCTCCATACATGCGCACACATGTATATCATGACTCATACACTGTTCACTTTTCTGACATTTGTATATTATTCTATGTACTGTACATGCACCTTTGATGAGTTGTAGTGCACATGAGCGCTGTACACAATAATTTCATTATTATTATTATTATTATTATTATTATTACTGTATGCATATGTGTGTATGTATTTATATATACATATCTGTATTTACACTTAGAATACTATATGTGTATGCCGCTCTCTTGCTCTGGAACCCTGACTCCAGCCTGACTAGGAGTAGGAAGCTGTCATTCCCTGACGTTATCTCTAGGGATACGGGAATCAGCAGACAGGACCTGGGAGCAGCGATGGGGGACAGGGGATTCTGGGGCATGAGAGTGAGATCCATCATCTCGACAGTAGTCGACGAGTGATGATGATGATATATATATATGCTTAGCATACAAATCCTTACCTATGAACATGGACATCATCATCATCATCATCATCATCATGACTATATTATATACATACACTCACAACCACCACCACCACCATCATCATCATACATATCCTGTTAAGTAATAATAGACCTGATTAGCATATGTGCATATCAAGCTTCTTCCCATTATGTTTAAAGCATGCATACGTTTATCATCATTATCAATACCATTATCATTGTCATTATCTGGCACTACTACTTTCTCTTCCTGCTCCTTGCACTCCCTCTTCATTGTCATTGCATTATTATATGCAAATATATGCAAATCATTATCACCATCATATGGAAATATACTGCATGGCACTATTGTTAACCCTTGTCATCATAATCTACATCTACTTTGATATCGGAGTTTCTAATGTCTTAGCAGGTGTTTCTAATAGCGCTATTCCATCGCTAGCCCTTCCCTCCTCCTGCACTACTCCATACCCTGTACTGTTACCACTACCATTGTCACGGTAATGGCTGCTACACTACTGCTACACCACCACTATTCCAGCTTCACCCCATACCCTGCACTATTACTACTAACATCATCACTGTAATGGCCACTACACCACTGCTCCACCACTACTACACCAGCTTCACCCCATATGCTGCACTGTTACTACTACCATCATAACTGTAATGGCCACTACACCACTGCTACTCCACCACTACCCCAGCTTCACCCTGTACGCTGCACTGTTACCACTACCACCATCACTGTAATGGCAACTACACCACTGCTACTCCACCACTTCGCCAGCTTCACCACATACTCTGCACTATTACTACTACCATCGTCACTACCATGGTAGTTACACTACAGCTACTCCACCACTACACCACCGCTAACACAGCTTTCCCACCATTCCCTGTAATATTACTACTACCATCATCACTGTCAAGGCCACTACACCACAGCTACCCCCCCCCCCCCCCCACTTACTTCACCACCGCTAACACAGCTTCACCCCATATCCTGTAATATTAGGGAATACAATACTGTAAAGGATTCTGGGATTTGGTAGAGTCACTAGAAAGTCAAATACACTGGAACCTCAGTTCACAAACTTAATTCATTCCTGAAGACCGTTTGTTACCTGAAATGTTTATAACCTGAAATTATTTTACGTATGAAATGTTGAGAGAGAAATACAGAGAAATAAAGACTGAGTGTGAAAGACCTAACTACACAGCAAGTGATGCTTTCCGGTCAATACTCCAAGCTTGTCGCCAACTGTTGTGTGTTCATTATTCGAGACACTCTTCATGGATTGAGAGATTTTATGTTCAGAAAAATTGTGTGAACTGATTTGTTTCTGATAAGAGGCATTAGTTAACCTGTGGTTCCATTGTAGAAGCCTTTACAGTGGAACCACAGTTCACTAATGCCTCTTATCTTAAACAAATCAGTTCACACAATTTTTCTGAATATAAAATCTCTCAATCCATGAAGAGTGTCTCGAATAATGAACACACAACAGTTGGCGACAAGCTTGGAGTATTGGCCGGAAAGCATCACTTGCTGTGTAGTTAGGTCTTTCACACCCAGTCTTTCACACCCAGTCTTTCTCTCTCAACATTTCATACGTAAAATAATTTCAGGTTATAAACATTTCAGGTAACAAACGGTCTTCAGGAATGAATTAAGTTTGTGAACTGAGGTTCCAGTGTATTTGACTTTCTAGTGACTTTACCAAATCCCAGCCTTTTTCTTCTTCTTTGCAAGCTTATTCCTGAGAGGGTCATGGGGGAAGAGTCCTCAAATACTCCCTCCAATTTCCAGCCATTTATTTAAAGAGGAAACCCTTTAAAATGAATGATTTCATTTCATAGAACCAGAGCAGGTTTCGCCAGGAATGGTAGCAAATGGGTTAATATAGCCAGGAGGTATAGTGAGTTAAAGAAAGTTTTAAATATTTCAACGAGGTATTGAGATTTGAAACTAAAAATAATAAAATGGATAGCTGAAAGGGTTCTGCATAAATGAAAATTTAATTTAATTTTAAATGAATTTGAGTCACTTTACAACGATGTACTAATGTACAGTAATGTATGGCTAAGCTGAGGGCAAGTACTTCAATAGTTTATTGAATGTTTAAGTGAAAGCAAACTAACTGAAAAGCATGCCACATAATTTTCCTCGGCCAAATGATTTTGCTTTGCACCACAAACTTAAGCTTTTAACAGATTTTTCATTGCATCTGAATTAACCCAGTACTAATCTGCAAAGTTTGGGTAACTATACTGACGTGATGTTTGGCTTTAACAAGAGTTACAATGAGGAGTAAATATGATATATTTCAACGTGATTTAGAAAGTAAAAGTTCCAAACTTCCAAGTATTTCCTAAGGGCAAAGAAATATTTTCAAAGAAACCAGCTGTAAGATTCTCTACTATATAATACCCAATGTGTTGCTTCATTAGTCCATCAGATGTCATATTTGAAAATATATAGCGAGAGAAGAGGGAGGGACAGAGAGGGAGTAAAAGAGATTTTAAGAGAAAATGAACAAACATATGGGTTGAAGGAAGAGTATACATAGTGATCCGAGTAGCAGGCAAAGAGGGAATGAGTGAGTAGAGAAATAAAGAAAGGATATACTGAAACATGTAGGCTCTCTCTCTCTCTCTCTCTCTCTCTCTCTCTCTCTCTCTCTCTCTCTCTCTCTCACACACACACACACGCACACACACACACAATCAATCACATAAATGTACACAAGCAAGTAACTGTCGTCTGCTTAAAAATGTTGTTATTCTTTTTGATGAATGGTATATATATTTATGAAAATATATATTCCTTTTCTGAATTTCTTTTCTTTGTTTTCTCTCAAATTGCAGTTTTTCTATAATACACTGTATTATATAACGTTTGAATATCGTCTTAAACAAATGCTAGCATATTTAATTCATTCATTTATTATAATTATATATATATATGTGTGTGTGCATATATATGTGTTTATGTATATGTGTGTATAAGATAGCAGAGATAAAAAAGTAAATGACGAAGTATAATAATGAAGAAATATATTAGTTTTACGTTTGATATAGTAAGAAAAGAGTCTTAACGTTTCAGACGCAAGTCCTTCATCAGTGATGGAGATAGTGATGACATATTCATGGCTAGAATCCTTTTGATTATAGGGCTGACATGGCACTAAACAATCTAATCTGTCTTAAGCCAATGAGGGAAACTGTCTACAGATGATCACCTCCTAGAAATAGCAGCCAAATTGTTTTCATATCACACACACTATTTGTTTGCCACTGTAGGCAACAGCTGAAAAAATTAATGATAATGTATAAATATATATACATAGATGAATATATATATATATATATATATATATATATATATAAATAAATATAGCTGAATACACACACACACACACATATATTTGTTTTGCAAGGTTTTTTCATATGAAATCGTGTGTTGAAACAAATATTGTTATATTTGGAGAGGGTCATATTGTTATAATATTGCCAGAAATAATAATTGTTTCTACTTTTTGGCACAAGGCCAGCAATTATCCCAGTACATTACTGGTACTTTATTTATCGACCCCGTAAGGATGAAAGGCAAAGTTAACCTCGACGGGATTTGAACTCAGCTCGTAAAGGGACATAAATATGCTGGAATACATATCCAACCCTCTACCGATACTGCCAATTCACCGCCCTTAAATAAATAATAATAAAACACAATCACAGTGAATGTTTTATTATTATTATAACAATATATATATATATATATATATATATATATATATATATATATATATATATATATATATATATGCACATGGCTTAGTGGGTAGCGCATTGGCCTTGCAATCGAAAGGTTGTGAGTTCAATTCTCAGACCGGGTGATGTGTCGTTTCCTTGAGCAAGGCACTTTATTTCACATTGCTCCAGTTTACTCAGCTGTAGAAATGAGATGATAGGGACTGGGGTCTGGGGTCCCTATCATTCCACTGCAAAGTGGTCGTGGAGGTGCCACGGCAAAAACCACCCAGCACTCACTGTAAATGAGGTTGGTGTTAGGAAGGGCATCCAGCTGT
>OZ024761.1:28544556-28549556 GCA_964016885.1 Eledone cirrhosa
CATCACCACCACCACACTACCACCACCACCAATCACCACAACCACTACTACAATCTCCACCACCACCACCACCACCACAAACAAACAGTGTTGCTCAAATGGCTTAGAATCTCAGTTCCTTCAAGGAGCTCCTTACTAGTTTTGCAAAACCATTAAAATAAGGGAGAAGGATATATATGTGATAATGTCTTAAATAAAATAGGGTGTTGTAGACAGAAGCCCCTACAATAAGGGTGAAAGATATATATGATATCTTAAATAAAATAGGGTCTTGTAGACAGAAGCCCCTAAAATGAGGGAGAAAGACATATATAATGTCTTAAATAACACAGGGTGTTGTCGACAGAAGCCCCTACAACGAGGGAGAAAGATATATATATATAACAAAGAGGATGTGGTAAGATGCCAGGTGGACCATAATGCACCAGAGTACTTGATACTTAGGGTAGTAGAGTGGGTAAGAGGAAGAGAGTCAGGACCTCGATGGCTGAGCTCAGGCCATTTTGACAGCTAGATCCAAACTAAGCCAACAGTATTAGAATGGTCGTTCTGACTCTTTTTCTTTTCGGGTGATGTGTTGTTTCCTTGAGCAAGACACTTTATTTCACATTGCTTCAGTTTACTCAGCTGTAGAAATGAGATGATAGGGACTGGGGTCCCTATCATTCCACTGCAAAGTGGTCGTGGAGGTGCCACGGCAAAAAAAAGCCCCCAGCCCACACTGTAAAGTGGACGTGTAGGTGCCACGGAAAAAAAGCACCCAGCACTCACTGTAAATGAGGTTGGTGTTAGGAAGGGCATCCAGCTGTAGAAATAGAGCCAGATTCAGTTCCCGTCCCACCCTTGCAAGCAGGGAAAAGCGGATGTAAAATGATGATGAATATATATATATATATATTTCATTTCATTTCATTTTACGTCCGCTTTTTCCCTGCTTGCAAGGGTGGGACGGGAACTGATTCTGGCTTGATTTCTACAGCTGGATGCCCTTCCTAACACCAACCTCATTTAGAGTGAGTGCTGGGTGCTTTTTTGCCATGGCACCTACACGACCACTTTGCAGTGGAATGATATGGACCCCACTCCCTATCATCTCATTTCTACAGCTGAGTAAACTGGAGCAATGTGAAACAAAGTGTTTTGCTCAAGGAAACAACACATCACCCGATGGATATATATATATATTGTTATACCTGGAGGAGGGGGGTTCATATTGTTATAATCTTGCCAAAAATAATAACAGAACACACTCGTGGAGCTCTCACATGTGTGTGTAAATATAGACATTGTTGTGTGTGGCCCAATATTTAGATTAGGTACATTGTATTCCCACATGTTGTATAGGTATTAGATTGGTAGATTTGTCAGAATAGGTACATCATTGTAGTAGTAGAGGTAGTAGTAGTAATAAAGATGGTAGTAGTAGAGGTAGTAGTAGTAATAATAAAGATGGTAGTAGTAGAGGTAGTAGTAGTAGTAATAAAGATGGTAGTAGTAGAGGTAGTAGTAGTAGTAATAAAGATGGTAGTAGTAGAGGTAGTAGTAGTAGTAATAAAGATGGTAGTAGTAGAGGTAGTAGTAGTAGTAATAAAGATGGTAGTAGTAGAGGTAGTAGTAGTAGTGGAGGTAGTAGTAGTAGTAGTAATAAAGATGGTAGTAGTAGTAGTAGTAAATATGGTAGTAGTAGAGGTAGTAGTAGTAGTAGTAGTAAATATGGTAGTAGTAGTGGAGATAGTAGTAGTAGTAAATATGGTAGTAGTAGTGGAGGTAGTAGTAGTAGTAAATATGGTAGTAGTAGTGGAGGTAGTAGTAGAAGTAGTAGTAGTAGTAAATATGGTAGTAGTAGTTGAGGTAGTAGTAGTAGTAGTAGTAAATATGGTAGTAGTAGTAGTGGAGATAGTAGTAGTAGTAGTAAATATGGTAGTAGTAGTAGTGGAGATAGTAGTAGTAGTAGTAGTAAATATGGTAGTAGTAGTGGAGGTAGTAGTAGTAGTAGTAAATATGGTAGTAGTAGTGGAGGTAGTAGTAGTAGTAATAGTAGTAGTAAATATGGTAGTAGTAGTAGTAGTAGTGGTGGTGGTATTGTTATTTAAATGACGGAGTGATGTGTTTTGATAGTGATGTCTTTTAGCAGAGAGAATGCTAGAGTCATGCAACACCAATAATGTCGTCATCATCATCATCGTCGTCGTCATCGCCGCCGCCGCCGCCGCCGCCGCCGCCGCCGCCGCCGCCGCCGCCGCCGCCGCCACCACCACCACCACCACCATCATCATCATGACTGTAATCGTGATCACCATCTCGATCATTATCACGACTATTGCGAACACCCCCACCTACTAATACCATCACCACCACCACCACCACCAATGCCACCACCAATACCACCAATACCACCATTACCATCAACACCAACACCACCACCACTACCAAACCAAACCAAACCAACCCAACACCACTTCGATCATCACCACCGCCACCACCACACCATCAATACCACTCCCAACAACACCACCACCACTACCATCAATACTAACACCACCACCACCACCACCATCGATACCACTACCAACAGCAGCCCACCACCATTAGCATTACCATCAACACCACCACCATCAATACAACTACCAAACCAAACCAAACCAACCCAATACCACTTCGATCATCACCAATACCACCACCACCACCACCATCAATACCACCACCACCACCACCATCAATACCACCACCACCACCATCAATACCACTACCAACAGCAGCCCACCACCACTACCATCAATACCACCACCACCACCACCACCATCAATACCACTACCACCACCACCATCAATACCACCACCACCACCATCAATACCACTACTAACAGCAGCCCACCACCACTACCATCAACACCAGCACCAACACCACCACCACCACCACTACCAACAGCAGCCCACCACCACTACCATCAACACCAGCACCACCATCACCACCACTACCAACAGCAGCCCACCACCACCACCATCAATACCAGCACCTCCACCACTACCATCAATACCAGCATCACCACCAGCACCACTCAACAAAAGAAATACAAGTCACCAGTTAAATGCCAATAAAGAATGTTAAAAGCAGTCATTGTATTGGGTAATGAGATGAACCTTTTCTTTCACGCACACACATACATTTATATATATATATATATATATATATATATATATATATATATATATATATAGAGAGGGAGAGAGAGAGAGAGAGAGAGAGAGAGAGAGAGAGAGAGAGAGAGAGAGAGAGAGAAAATTGAGGTTGGTAATGGCACATGGAATATATAAGAGACAGAATACTTTTTTTGTGAAAAAACATATAATTTTATAAGGTAAGGAAAGAATAAAGGGTATAAAAAATGACCGGTTTCGATGGGTCTGCAAAAGCCATCTTTTCAAATGTTGATTAATATTAAGAAAAATTAATAATAAGAAGAGTTAAAATTTGAGATTTGAAAATTCAAGTATAAAATTCAGTGTGGGATTCCATAGTAGTTTTCATCTTGGTAGCAGCAAGTTGACTGCTGTGTGTCCCTTTCTGGTAGTGAATGAGGAATTATTTGTGGGGAGTAGTTTTTTTTAAGGTCATATTTAGCAATGGCCAGATGGCCAGCTGCTGGTCAGTGAGGGGGTGGAAGCAATATACATACATATATCTCCATGTGGTCGGTAGGAGAGGGGAGAGTGATAGAAAGGGATTTAGTGCACTTACACCTATATATACACATACCCTCAAAGCCAATTGGAAAAGATATCTAGACGACTGCTTTATCCTATGGCAAGAAGACATAAACTCACTTACTATGTTTAAAAACATGATAAACAACATAGATAATAACATACAATTCACAATGGAATCCAATCCCAAGGAATTAGCCTTCTTGGATATTCTCATCTCTGTAATAGACGGGAAATTAGATATAGATATATTCTATAAACCCACAGATTCCAAGCAATACCTCTTTTTCACATCAAGTCACCCAAAACATACAAAACTTAACATTCCTTACAATTTGGCCAAACGTATATGTACCATAGTATCAGATCCACCTAAATGGGAGCAAAGACTAAAGGAACTAAAAGACACCCTTATCTTAAGAGCCTTTCCACTTGAAATAATCAACAATGGAATAGACAGGGCAAAACACCTAAATCCCCATCAACTTAACAATCCAAAACAGAAAACCACACTCAACACCTTGCCATATGTATCCACTTTCAACCCCAGAAATACCGAAATGTTTGATCACCTACACAAAAACCTCCCCATCCTACTTAAAGATGTAAAAATGAAGTCTATTCTTGAAACACACAAGATCCTTAAAAGTAAAAGACAACCCAAATCACTAAAACGCATTCTCACTGGACCAAATATACCCAAACCAATCCTCAACCCTACAGTTACCAAATGTGGTAGAACAAACTGTGGAACGTGCCTCTACCTCACTGAAGGACAAAAATTTACATTTAAAGATGGCCAAACATTTACAGTAAAAAACAATTTCACCTGCAACTCGGAGAACTTGATTTACGCAATAACTTGCGGTGGGTGCAAACACAACTACATAGGACAGACGGGTACCTCATTACGCAAAAGAATGACCATCCACCGCTAACAAATCCGGGACGCTAACACAAGAAAAATCCCCTTGAGCAGCCATATTGCGAACTGCGCAGGAATGTAAGAACATCGAGTGCTCAAACGGCCTACCGCATACGGACGCTTTAAGCATCCCACACCAAATATGTATATATATATATATATATATATATATATATATATATTAGGTATTAATTTAACAATGAGAATAATAACAACAAAGTCGAGTTATTTTACCTATTCATATCATTGTTTTACAATCGTTTTGGAGGGTTGGTCATATTGATGTCTATCTATCATGAAATGACAGCTCCATCATATATCATGAAATGACAGCTCAATTTATATATCATGAAATGACAGATCAATTATCT
>OZ024761.1:28569556-28607056 GCA_964016885.1 Eledone cirrhosa
TTGAACACTATGGCCCAATCAAACAGATAGTTATGTTCTAAGACATATCTGAGAGTAGAGTGTTTATCTAGAAGTTCTTGTAGGAATTTCTCCAAAGACATTATGAATTTTATGGGATCTGTTATTGATAAAATTAAGATATATATATAAAAATAGGCAACAACTTAGCTATGTCCAGATCTGGAAAAGAAATGGGCTCAGCTAAGGTTAACAGTTTTGTTAGCAATGGACCAAAAGCGGGCCCTAATTCTATGAAATAAAATCACCCATTTTAAAGGTTTCCAATTTAAATTAAATTCCTCCAACATTGTATTTGCCAGTGAGTAATAATAATTGTTTCTACTTTTGCCACAAGGCCAGCCATCACCCCCAGCGTATTACTGGTACTTTATTTTATCGACCCCGTAAGGATGAAAGGTAAAGTTAACCTCGGCGGGATTTGAACTCAGACCATAAAGGGCCGTAACTCTTTGCTACAAAACATGGCGTCAGACCCTCCACCGATACTGCCAATATAGTAGAAAATAATTGTTTCTACTTTTAGCACAAGGCCAGCTATTACTCCAGTGTATTACTGGTACTTTATTTTATCGACCCCCCGGAAAGATGGAAGGCAAAGTTAACCTCGGCGGGATTTGAAATCAGACCGTAAAGGGCCGTAACTCTATGCTGCTAAGCATGGCGTCCGACCCTCTACCGATACTGCCAAACCACCGCCTATTGTGAGTGAATAATAATAATTGTTTCTACTTTAGGCACAAGGCCAGCAATTATCCAGTACATTACTGGTACTTTATTTTATCGACCCCGTAAGGATGAAAGGCAAAGTTAACCTTGGCGGGATTTGAGTGAATAATAATAATAGTGGATTGACAGTATTGGTAGAGTGTCAGACACCATGCTTTGCAGCATAGAGTTATGGCCCTTTACATTCTGAGTTCAAATCCCGCCGAGGTTAACTTTGCCTTTCATCCTTATGTGGTCGATAAAATAAAGTAATGCACTCGGGTAATTACTGGGCATGTACCAAAAGTAGACACAATTATTAATATTTGTTTTGTTTGCAAGCAAACAGCTTCATTAACACACTGTGTGATGATGACCATTTCATCCTTTTGTTGCAGCAGTAGCTTAGAGAAAACAGTTGAAAATTGTTTTCGAGTTGTTCCTGTTATTGAGACTTCCAATATCATTTTGCATTAAGTTACTATCTTAGTAATGAAATAATAATTTTAGTAAATCCCTCCAAATTATTCATTAATTAACACTTTAGTATTTGCATTACTCTATATATACTATAGTATTTTCATAGTGAAGTCTTTATCTTACATAATTATCTCACATAATATCGAATCTAGGAGATTTTGATATTATTTAGTTTGAGAACAATACTTTAACATCGGTATCAATAGCTAGTTAGATTCAGTTTAGACAGAAAAAGGTGAGGAAATTCTGGTCTGATATGGCTGGTTTAAATGCTAAAGGGTTAATTGAAGTAGAGTATTTCATTAAAAATATGGTCATGAAAGGGTTAAAATGCCCAAGACATGCTATATAAGAATATGATGTATATGGATGATCATTGCAGAGTAAAGAAAAGCCAAGAATTTCCGAGTGGAAGGAAGCTACAGTAGAGGAAGACTTGGAGAGAGATTGTGAGAGCTGTTCTCAAGTCACTGAAGCTCACAAATAGAGAAGATTAAGGAATGCAACAAGTAAAGAGATCCGGTGTTGGAGAAGACCCATCCAAGCTAGCAAACATGGATGTAAAACGATGATGATAATGACATGTATGTCTGTATGTATGTATGTATATATATTAGAGAGAGAGAGAGAGAGAGAGAGAGAGAGAGAGAGAGAGAGAGAGAGAGAGAGAGAGATGTTAACCCCGACGGCTATTTCTGGACTGAGTCCAGAAATAGCTGTCAAAACGGCTTGGGCTCTGCCATCGGAGTTAAACATTTTCCTATTACCCACTCTTCTAACCTAAGTATTGAGTACTCTGGTGCATCATGGTCTATCTGGTTCCTTACCACACATCCTTCATTATATCTATATATATATGTGTGTGTGTGTGTATGTATGTATGTACATGGTGGCTGTCAACTCGTTTTCAAGTACAGCCACCACTTTATATCCATGTAGGAGAACCCCTACCGATGCGCTCAACGAGTGTGACTTTTTAGTCCAGCCAGCGACTTGAAAACTCTGGTACAAACACTACACTTGTGACATACATACATATATACATACATACATATATATACATGCATATATATATAATATTTATTATATATATATATATATAAAAATAATATTTATATATATATATATATATAAATAAATATATATATATTTGCGTTACGTTTCGCTTTATCTACCCACCGAAATGCGATTCTTGCTGAATTTATATTTGTATGTATATATATATATATATATATAAATGATATATATATACACACATATATATATAAAGTTAGATATATAATATTCATTATATATATACATATATATGTAATATTTATTATACATATATATATATAATAAGTATTATATAATAGATATAGGAAACCAATCATTTCTGAACATTGTTGTTGTTATATATATACTATTTATATATCTATATATACTATTTATATATATTCTTCTGTTTTCCATATATTTATTTTCCTTGTTCCTTCTTCGTTCATTCAGTTCCTACAAATTTTATTTTTACTTATATTTTTTTTTTTTTTACTTTTATTTTTTTTTTCATTTCTTTACATTTTCATTTTTTTTTTTTTTTTTTTTTTCTCTTTTCACCGTTTTAACCCCCGAAATATTGCTTCTTGTTGGCAGAGATAACTTTAGATATATGATTATTATTATTAATCATGACAAAAGGATATTTCCTAGGTTGCCATGGCAACAGGCATTACTGTTGAAATGATTACATCAGTCAGTTAGGCCAAGCAGATGCCATTTTCTTATATATATATATATATATATATATATATATATATATATAATTTCTTATCTACAAACATTTCTCATTTATTTATATATATATACACACACATATATATATATATGTATATATATACACATACATATATATATATACACACATATATATATAATTTCTCATATGCATACATTACTTATATATATTTATATATATATTTGTATATATATATATATATATATATATATATAGATAGATAGATAGATAGATAGATAGATAGATATGATATATATATGTATACATGTTTCTACACCAGAAATCTTAATATCAAAATATCTTCTCCTTAGCTTTTTTTTTTTCTTTTGTCTTCTGGCAGATTTTTTTTTCCCCATTTTTTTTTTATTTCTTCATTTTCCTTTCTTGGGTGGTGCATGTATGTGTGTATGGGGTGGTGTATGTATGTGTGTGTATGGGGTGGTGTATGTATGTGTGTGTATGGGGTGGTGTATGTATGTGTGTGTATGGGGTGGTGTATGTATGTGTTTGTAGGATGGTGGTTGTGTCATGGAGAGTTTGTATGTTTTTTTTATTTTTATTTGGTCTATGATGGTGTTTTTACTTGGATTTCTGGTGATTTATTATTTTTTGGATGAGGGGGCGAGGTGGGGTTGGCGGGAGTTATTATTTATTTATTTATTTATTTTTGTGGTTTGATTGAGGTTAGTTTGTTTGCTGGTGAAGGATTCGTGTATATTTGTGTGTATGTGCGTGCGTGCATATATATATATATATATATATATATATATATATATATATATCATTTTATGTATATACATATATATATATTTATATATATATATATGCATATATATTTATATGTGTGTGTATATATATATATATACATATATATATATATATATACATATATATATATATATATATATATATGTATATATATACACACATATAAATATATATGCATATATATATATATATAAATATATATATATATGTATATACATAAAATGATGATGATGATGCTACACACACATATATATATATCTATATATATATATATACATAAATATATAAATATATATATACATAAATATATATATACATAAATATATATACATAAATATATAAATATATATGTATACCTACATACATAAATATATATATAAATATACATATAAGTATATATATGTATATATATATTTATTTATATAAATATATTTATGTATACATACACACATCATCATCAGCTGCATCATATTATAGTCCAAGTCAGTTTGTATTTAAAATGACTGCCCTCTTAAATATGTCGTGGATCATGTCATGCTCATATGTTCAGAATCTTAGCAATCTTTCTGCAACTGGCTGACTTTCACAAACCATCAACTTTGCAGAAGGTACCTGGTGCATTTTTATAATTGCATCAACACTAGAGCAGTTTGTTATGCATATTTATGCACAACAAACCAAGCATATTAGAAAAAACAAAAAAATCTCAGATATATTTACTATCGCTATAAGCCTTGCTGTGAAAATTCAAACAAATATACAAAACCTTCTTTCATTCTCTTTCATAATCATCATGAACATCACCGTTTTAAGTTCATTTTCCACACTAGCATGGGTTAAACAAGTTGTCCTGTTGTGGACAATGCTAGGTCAGGTGTCCATGTGCTGCTCATACAGAGTTGATTTTGGCTTGGTTTCTACAGTTTGATGCCCTTTTTAATGCCAACCTCATTTACAGTGAGTAGTGGGGGGAGGGGGCTTTTTGTTGTGACACCTACACGACCACTTTACAGTGTGGACTCTTTATACTCAGAAACCCCATCCCCCACAAAACATACATCATCATCATCATCATCATTTATCATCTATTCTAGATGATGATGATGTTTTTTATACATACTCTCAGATCTCAAATAATGGCCCAGCCCTATCCCCTGCTCTTATTCCTGCCCCAACCCCCACCCCATGCTTATTAAATATCCCCCCCCCCCCCGCCATCACCTGCTCTTTTTCCACCACCCCGATGCTTATTAAATATTGGTTTCTGATTCAGGTCGATTAATTCGACCCTAGTGCATTACTGGTACTTTATTTTATCGGCCCTCGTTAGGATGAAAGGCAAAGCTAACCTTGACAGGATTTGACCTTAGATTGTAAAGGGCCATAACTCTATGCTGCAAAGCATGTTGTCCGACGCTGTACCGATACTGCTAATCCACTGCCCTTAAATATTAAATATTGCTAATCTATCTCCAGCAAAATTTTATTTTAAGTGGTAGCATTCTTGCAACAATTATCTTTATACATTAAAAAAAATTAAACATGACAAAAAAGTATATTACTAGAAATCCCATACGTTATAAAATGAATAGGATGGGTTGGGGTCTCATTGTATAAGCTAAGCAAGAACATCAACACACGCACTTGATAAAACAACGATAGATTTAGAAGAAAAAAAAGGAGACATAAGATTAACTCAACTGACCAGTCCTGATTCCTCATTCTATTTACAATTTAAACCAGTGGGACTTACCTACAAAAGAAAAAGAAAAAAGTAATCAATTTTAGTTATCATGATTAAGGTGAAATAATGTTAATTATTAATGAGACATGGAAGTAGGTAGATATGTAGGTAGGTAAGTAGGCATGTAGGTAGGTAGGTAGATAGATCCATAGGTAGATATATTTCTTTATTTGCCACAGGGGCGCACAAAAGTGGGACATTACAAGACGTGACGGCAGGGGTTTTACATAAAATCTTTAACAATGATAAATAACAATAAACTATATAAAAATAAAACAATTGAAATCCCCATTAGGAGGGGGGGGTAACGCTACTGCGGGGTTGTTTTACACCCCGTGGATAGAACATCCCTCAACACCAGGAACACGTTTTGTAGGTGTTCCCGTCTTCCCTCTGTTTATCTTCCTCAACCTACAGGTTTATATACAGAGAAGGCCCATTCACTCGGGCCATTTTCGCCACATTCACCCACCTTTCAGCGAATTTACTGGGGTGTAGCACCTCTCTCTCCACTCTCACTTTCCTTAGATAGATAGATATGTTTCTTTTATTTGCCACCAGGGCATCAAAAGTGGGACAAGTACAATGGGGGGAGTTTACAAAACAAGGCGTCCTCAATAAGGAGGAGGCAATAACAATATATAAAAATAAAATAAAATATAACAAAAAATAAAATTTATAACAAAGTCCTCAATAGAGAAGAGGCGCCTTGGGGGGTTGCACACACCCCCCAAAAAAAGTGTGCAACCCTTCTCCTCAGGAGCACAGAGAAGGGGTGCTCCCTTGGTCTTTCATCTTCCTCACCTATAGTCTGATGTAGAGTGAAGGCCCATTCACACGGGCCATTCTCGCCACTTTCACCCATCTTTCATAGAAACGGCTGGGGTGCAGCACCTCTCTCTCCATCCTGATCCTTCTTCCGAAATGATATCGGAAGAAACGGACCAGTTGTTGGCCAGAGAGAAAGGTGTCTGACCTCAGTCCTTTCAGCTGCGTCCACCATAAAACCTCTTTCGCCATGGCTATTACGCACAGAAACATCGCCTCTCCTTCGTTTTTGAAGAGGGGAGGCGGCTTGATCGTTACAATAGACTCGGTGGTCAACCGGATCGGTCCCACCCTTGACAGCAGATAGATAGGTAGGTAGTTAGGTAGGTAGATAGTTAGATAAACAAAATGCCTTATTAGTTTCACACTTTATATAGAAAAGGGGAAAGAAAGTTCATCATGTCGGGCTATAGCCTTTCTTCAGGGGCACAAAAACATCTATATATATAGAGAGAGAGGGTGTGGTAAGATACCAGGTGGACCATAATGCACCAGAGTACTCGATACTTAGGGTAGTAGAGTGGGTAATATGAAAAGATTCAGGACCCCAACGGCTGAGCTCCGGCTGTTTCGACTACTAGACCTAGCTGTCAAAACAGCCGCAGCTCAGCCATCGGGATCCTGAATCTTTTCATACACATATATATGTGTGTGTGTGTGTGTGTGTGTAGAATTAGATTAAAGGTAAGAATATGTATGAGTGGTGACTGACTGAGCTACTTAAATCTACAGAAGAATATATTACAATGAACAGGTAATTAGTATTCCATTGACCGAACAACAGCAGCACTTACTGTCAAAACCTCAACACCAGCACAACAATAGCAGCAACAGCAATAACAACAGTGACACCACCACCACCAGCACACTAACAACACAACAACAACAGCAGCAATAACAACACTGACACCACCACCAGCAGCACACCACCACCAACAACAGCAGCAACAACAACACTGACACCACCACCACCAGCACACCAACAACAGTGACACCACCACCAGCAACAACAGCAGCAATAACAACCCTGACACCACGACCACCAGCACACCACCACCACCACCAGCAGGAATAACAACAGTGACACGACCACCACCAGCACACCACCACCACCACCAGCAGGAATAACAACAGTGACACCACCACCACCACCAACACCAACAACAACAGTGACACCACCACCACCACCACCACCAACAACAATAACAACAGTGACACCACCACCACCACCAACACCAACAACAACAGTGACACCACCACCACCACCAACAACAACAACAATAACAACAGTGACACCACCACCAGCAACAACAGCAGCAATAACAACAGTGACACCACCACCACCAACACCAACAACAACAGCGACACCACCACCACCACCACCACCAACAACAATAACAACAGTGACACCACCACCACCAACAACAACAGTGACACCACCACCACCACCAACACCAACAACAACAGTGACACCACCACCACCACCACCAGCAGGAATAACAACAGTGACACCACCACCAACACCAACAACAATAACAACAGTGACACCACCACCACCACCAACAACAACAAAAACAACAGTGACACCACCACCACCACCAACACCAACAACAACAGTGACACCACCACCACCACCACCAGCAGGAATAACAACAGTGACACCACCACCAACACCAACAACAATAACAACAGTGACACCACCACCACCACCAACAACAACAATAACAGTGACACCACCACCACCACCACCAGCAGGAATAACAACAGTGACACCACCACCAACACCAACAACAATAACAACAGTGACACCACCACCACCACCAACACCAACAACAACAGTGACACCACCACCACCACCACCAGCAGGAATAACAACAGTGACACCACCACCAACACCAACAACAATAACAACAGTGACACCACCACCACCACCAACAACAACAATAACAACAGTGACACCACCACCACCACCAACAACAACAAAAACAACAGTGACACCACCACCACCACCAACACCAACAACAACAGTGACACCACCACCACCAACAACAACAACAACAACAGTGACACCACCACCACCACCACCACCACCAACACCAACAACAACAGTGACACCACCACCACCACCACCAACAACAACAATAACAACAGTGACACCACCACCACCAACAACAACAACAACAATAACAACAGTGACACCACCACCACCACCACCACCACCAACACCAACAACAACAGTGACACCACCACCACCAACAACAACAACAACAATAACAACAGTGACACCACCACCAACAACAACAACAATAACAACAGTGACACCACCACCACCACCAACACCAACAACAACAACAACAGTGACACCACCACCACCACCACCAACAACAACAACAGTGACACCACCACCACCACCACCACCACCAACACCAACAACAACAGTGACACCACCACCACCACCACCACCAACAACAACAATAACAACAGTGACACCACCACCAACAACAACAATAACAACAGTGACACCACCACCACCACCAACACCAACAACAACAACAACAACAGTGACACCACCACCACCACCACCACCACCAACAACAACAGTGACACCACCACCACCACCACCAACACCAACAACAACAGTGACACCACCACCACCACCAACAACAACAACAACAATAACAACAGTGACACCACCACCAACAACAACAACAATAACAACAGTGACACCACCACCAACAACAACAACAGTGACACCACCACCACCACCACCACCACCACCACCACCAACAACAACAACAACAGTGACACCACCACCACCACCAACAACAACAGTGACACCACCACCACACCACCACCACCAACAACAACTCTGAGTGTCTTTCAGAAGACACATACAATGCTATCTTGTTTCCAAACAATAATATGTGACATGACATAAAAGGGTTAAATTAATAGCACAGCAGTGCAAAACACACACACACACACACCTTTCCATACACACACACACACACACACACACACAGATATACCTTCACACACACAAACACATTCACAAACACAGACACACACACACTTTCACAAATCCACACATACTTTCACACACAGAAACACAGACAGAGACACGTACACACACACACACTCACCTACACACACACACATACATACAGAGACACGTACACACACACTCACCTACACACACACTCACCTACACACACACATACAGAGACACGTACACACTCACCTACAAACACACTCACCTACAAACACACTCACACACACACACACACACAGGTTTGTGTGTATTGAATTATCTAACCAACATGAACAGCACTAATTTGCTTCTGCAAATTATGGTGAAAAATATAGATTGTTGCTACTCAGACACACACATACTTACATCCACATAGACACACACATACTTACATTCACATAGACACACACATACTTACATCCACATAGACACACACATACTTACATTCACATAGACACACACACATACTTACATTCACATAGACACACACATATACTTACATCCACATAGACACACACATACTTACATCCACATAGACACACACATACTTACATCCACATAGACACACACATACTTACATCCACATAGACACACACATACTTACATCTACACAGACACACACATACTTACATCCACATAGACACACACATATACTTACATCCACATAGACACACACATACTTACATTCACATAGACACACACATACTTACATCCACATAGACACACACATATACTTACATCCACATAGACACACACACATACTTACATCCACACAGACACACACATATTTACATTCACATAGAGACACACATATACTTACTTTCACACAGACACACACATATACTTACAGACACACACATACTTACATCCACACAGACACACACATATACTTACATCCACATAGACACACACATATACTTACATTCACATAGACACACACATATACTTACATTCACATAGACACACACACACACACATAAAGACACACACATATACTTACATCCACACAGACACACACATATACTTACATCCACACAGACACATATATACTTACATCCACACAGACACACACACATACTTACATCCACATAGACACACACATATACTTACATTCACATAGACACACACACATAAAGACACACACATATACTTACATCCACACAGACACACACATATACTTACATCCACACAGACACACACATATACTTACATCCACACAGACACACACATTTACTTATTTTCACACAGACACACACACACACACATAAAGATACACACATATACTTACATCCACATAGACACACACAAACATGTAGACACACACACACACACACACACACACACATACATACACATACGCGTACATTAACATATGCGTTAACGTTGTGCATATATTTACATAGACATGCAACAACACACAAATGCATGCACACGCACACATTTACATAGCCATGTGCACTCACAGATGCATACACACACACACAAACACATTCACATACATACACATACGCGTACATTAACATATGCGTTAACGTTGTGCATATATTTACATAGACATGCAACAACACACAAATGCATGCACACGCACACATTTACATAGCCATGTGCACACACAGATGCATACACACACACACAAACACATTCACATGCACACATATGAGTACATTCACATAGACATGCACACACACACAC
Organism: Eledone cirrhosa; assembly: GCA_964016885.1. Classification (NCBI taxonomy): domain Eukaryota; kingdom Metazoa; phylum Mollusca; class Cephalopoda; order Octopoda; family Eledonidae; genus Eledone; species Eledone cirrhosa. Next base: position 28,580,600 of record OZ024761.1, read on the forward strand.
ATTCACATATACAAAGACACACACACACACATGCATTCACTCATACATGCCTACACACACATACATTCACAGACATAAACATATGCACACAGACACACCCATATATACATACACACACTCACGCATATTCATACACATACACACGTACACACATTCACACATACATACATACACACACACACACGGATACATACACAAACACACACATTCACATAGATATGCACACACATTCACACAGACACATACACACATACAGATATATATACACACACATTCACACACACTCACATTTACACACACACACAAAATCACACAACACATTAACACAGCCACAGACACACACAGATACACACACATACACACGCTCACATTCACACACACACACACACTCACACGTACACATTAACACAGCCCCAGGCACACACAGACAGACAGAGCCATACACACACACGCTCACATTTACACATATACACACACACACGCTCACATTTACACATATACACACTCACACGTACACATTAACACAGCCACAGGCACACACAGACAGATAGAGCCATACACACACACACACACACACGCTCACATTTACACACACACACACGCACACTCACACGTATACATTAACACAGCCACAGGAACACACAGATAGACAGAGCCATACACACACACACACACACACGCTCACATTTACACACACACACGCACACTCACACGTACACATTAACACAACCACAGGTACACACACACAGACAGAGCCATACACACACACACACACACACACACTCACTCACACTCACACGTACACATTAACACAGCCACACACACACAGACAGAGCCACACACACACACACACTCACACGTACACATTAACACAGCCACAGGTACACACACACAGACAGAGCCATACACACACACACACACGCACACTCACACGTACACATTAACACAGCCACAGGTACACACACAGAGACAGAGCCATACACACACACACACTCACACGTACACATTAACACAGCCACAAGTACACACACAGAGACAGAGCCATACACACACACACACACACGTACACATTAACACAGCCACAGGTACACACACACAGACAGAGCCACACACACACGCACACGCACACTCACAGGTACACATTAACACAGCCACAGGTACACAAACAGAGACAGAGCCACACACAGACACCTGATATAGCGATAGTGTGATTGTGTGCACCTGGATGAGTAGAGAGAAGAAAGTATTGAACACTGATAATTGTATTGAAGAAATGTAATGATCTCAGAATTAATAATGATTTCTTACAGAGATATTGATATTGGTCCATTGATTAGGAGATAGGCTGACTGTACTGGGACTACATTTACTGATGCTAGGAGGACAAATGGTGACCTCAGCAATATTATATATATATATATATACACACACATGTATATAGAGCCATACACACACACACACACGCTCACATTTACACACACACACACTCACATATATACACACACATGTATATATATATATATGACAAAGTAAAACCTACTACAGTCAGTAGGCATCTCTAACAAAATACACCCCCGTCCCACCACCCCCAGCCCATCCACACCGCCCCTTTCAATGTAAAGTTAGGTTGGTGCCACAAAATCCAGGCCGAAACAAATGAGATCGTGTAGGTGTCACGACAAAAAAACACACAGTCCATGCTGTAATGTGACCGTGTAGGCAACACGGTAAAAACCTCCCAGCCCCACACTGTAAATGTGGTTGGTGTTAGGAAGGGCATCCAGCTGTAGAAAACCCGCCAGACAGTCCACGCTGTAATGTGGCCGTGTAGGCAACACGGTAAAAACCTCCCAGCCCCACACTGTAAATGGGGTTGGTGTTAGGAAGGGCATCCAGCTGTAGAAAACCCGCCAGACAGTCCACGCTGTAATGTGGCCGTGTAGGCAACACGGTAAAAACCTCCCAGCCCCACACTGTAAATGTGGTTGGTGTTAGGAAGGGCATCCAACTGTAGAAAACTCGCCAGACAGTCCTATGCGAGCAAGACAACCACTCTTGCCTCAAGTGGGAAAACTCCCGTCCAAACCTATGCAAGCGTGGAACATGGACGTTAAACGATGATGATGATGATGATATATAACGAAGGAAATGTGGTAAGGAACCAGATGGACCATAACGCACCAAAGTACTCAATACTTAGGGTAGTAGAGTGGGAAATAGGAACAAGTAGGACCCCGACAGCTGAGCTCAAGCCGTTTCGACGGCTAATTCTGGACTTCATTTAGTCCAGAATTAGCTGTCGAAACGGCTTGAGCTCAGCCGTCGGGGTCCTACTTGTTCCTATATATATATATATATATATATATATATATATATATATATAAATATATATATAAATATATATATAGAGAGATAGAGAGAGAGATAAATCTACCACTCAATGGTAGGGTCTAAACCGTATAAAGAACTCAATGTAATCCATATGTAGATGTCGTGAAACAAAGTTTAAAATACAAAAACTTTATCAACGATATAATTCAATTGGATACAGAGTCAAAATAGAAATATTAAAACAATGAAATTAAACACAAAACTGTTAATTCATAGTAAAACTCATTATTTTACGATCGTTTCTGGGGTGTAGTTCCCTGTATGTTCATTCAATTATTGATCTATGTAAAACATATTACAAAATATCATAGTAAGAAAAAGATACCCTATATGCAAACGGTTGTAATTGTAGAATAGAAGATAATTGTCCCTTAAATGGAAATTGCTTAATTAATAATATAGTATATAAATGTGTAATCACCACTAAAGACTCTAATCAATCCTATATAGGATCCACTTCTAATCCATTTAAATCGATATTGTATGCACACACCCACAGTTTCCGAAACACAAAATTAGCAAATACCACTTCTTTAGCAGAAGCAGTTAATAATTGTAAAAAGAAGAATATTAAATATAACCTAATTTGGAAGATTCTTAAGGGAGCTATTTCTTATCAGGGCAATAGAAGGGAGTGTGGACTGTGTTCCCAAGAAATTTTTGAAATTACTAAATCGAAGGACACTCTATTAAATAAAAGATAAGAATTAATTTTAGTATGTAACCATAACATTAGAAAGACATTCAAATATTATAAATACAACTAAACAAATATAGAAAAATATATAGGTGAATAAATGTGTGAGTATAGGTGTGTGTGTATATGTATGTATATGCATAAATGTATGGCTATATATAAACATGTGTGAGTATACATGTGTATATATTTTTTATATTATATATATTTAGAACAAATTATTCCTCACAACAAAGAAATAACTAACTTTTTAAGATTATTCTATTCCATTCTACTTGATGTAACACACTAATCCCAGTACCCCTTTTCCTTTCCTCCAACCATAATCTTCTTTGACCATCAACACTTTTATATACAATATGCCTAATTTTATTTACACTAGCAACTTTCATTTCTTTTCTTAAAAGACATTTGATACCTTATCCACTGATGGCCTATTTATTCATCTACTACCACCAACCTTAAGGATTTATACTACCCCTTTCCATTCTTAACAATGGTCAATTTCAACCTGGTTATAAAAACTTACTTATTCATATGTGTGTTTTTTTGTATTCTTCAATAAACAAAACTCATTATTTCTGAAGACTGCTGGTAGTGAAGACATATGTATCTTTTTCTTACTATGATATTTAGTAATGTTTTACATAGATCAATAATTGAATGAACATACAAGGAACTACCCCCCAGAAACGATCGTAAAATAATGAGTTTTACTATGAATTAACAGTTTTGTGTTTAATTTCATTGTTTTAATATTTCTATATATATACACACACACTTATATACGTATACAAATGTAAAAGGTAAACAGAAATAACAAAGCTAATGACACAGTACATTGAAGAAATATATTAGTTTAACACTTGAAATAGCAAGAAAAGAGTTTTAACGTTTCAGACACTAGTCCTTCATCAGATGATAGTTAGAAATAGGAGATAAATAGAGTGGGAGAAGAGGAAGGAACTAGGAAGAAATGGGAAGAAAAAAAGGGGGAAAAAACACGTGTGTTCAGCTATATATATATATATATATATATATATATATATACAGAGAGAGAGAAAGAGAGAGAGAGTCTGCCATGCAGACAATGGGGAGACTATTAATCGTGGGAGTACCCAATGCATGGGGAGGTGCAGAGTGGGTATAAAGATGTGTAAAATCCCGACCACAGCGCAAAGTGGCTTCAGCTTATTTATATCATCATCATCATCACCATCGTTTAACGTCTATCTTCCACGCTAGCATGGGTTTAGACGGGAATTGTCCCACTTGAGGCAAGATTGGTCGTCTCGCTTGTATAGGACTGTCTGGCGGGTTTTCTACGGCTGGATGCCCTTCCTAACACCAACCACGTTTACAGTGTGGACTGGGAGGTTTTTACCATGTTACCTACACGACCACATTACAGCGTGGACTGGGTGTTTTTGTCATGACACCTACACGACCTCATTATTTTGGACTGGATGTTGTGGTACCAACATAACTTTACAGAGAAAGGGGTGGTGTTGATGGGGTGGGGGAGTTGAGGTATATATACACATATATATATATATATATGTACTGCCTATCCATAGTAACGGTTTCTACTTTAGGCACAAAGCCAACAATTTTGGGGGAGGAGAAAGTCGATTAAATCAACCCCAGTGCATGACTGGTACCTTATTTTATCGACCCCCGTAAGGATGAAAGGCAAAGTTAACCTCGGCAGGATTTGAACTCAGACCGTAAAGGACCGTAACTCTATGCTGCAAAGCATGGTGTCCAACTCTACCGATACTGCCAATCCAACATCCTTATAATAATAATAATAATAATAATAATAATAATAATAATAATAATGAAAGGAAAATTGAGATACATAAAACTATCTAACGATCCTATGTGATGTTTTCCTTTCCCCTCCGACACCACAACACTTACACACACCCCAAACCCTCTCTCAGCCGAAGCACAACAACAGGTACCATATGGCAGCCGACCGCCAATGTCAAGAATTACTGCTGGTGAAGAAGGAAGAACAACAGCTCGAGAAGAAAAACGAAAAAAAAAAGGAATAATGACAAGGTAGATGGTAGTGGATGGTGTAGCGGCGGTGACAGCAAACATCAAAGCCAACACTTCAAAGACCTCTGTTATGTAGGAATACCATAAAAGAGAAAGAGATTTCAAGGCTAAATCTCTACCGATTCTATTGTAGCTGTTCTCCTGATTTCATTCTCCGGAGCTTTCTCATTCGATCTGCTTGTTTTGTCTCTTTATTTTCTTTTTTTTTTTGTTCTTCATTCTCCTATCTTTATTAATATTATTATTTTTTTTTTTTTGATACATTTGCTTAAAATGAAACATTCTCTGCATAAAGAGATCAGAATCTGAAAGTATATGTATATTTGATGTGTATGTGTGTGTATATACAAGCATATATATATATATATATATATATATATATATATATACATATGCACACATTCATGCACAATTTTTAATATATATATATAAATATATATATATAAATATATATATATATATATATATTTATATATTCATGTGTGTGGTGCATATATATTTGTGTGTGTATTATATATATGTATATATATGTATATATATTGTGCAGTCTGTAACAGGTGGAGTGAGTGTCTAGATTTATATATATATATATATATATATATATATATATATATATATTGTTATGCTTCAGAAATGAAATATATATATATATATATATTATTTTGCATCAAGGTATTTTCATACTTGTAACTGGGTAATATTCATTATTACCCACCAAATATATATATTTATATATAGCTATACTTATATATACATAAATATATATATATATACATATATATATATATGCTCATAAGCTTTTGAAAGCCACTAGATCCCCATCATAACACATTATCCTTCCATAACATTAATCTATCATTTGCCATCCATTCTCCCTCATTTTGAGAACAAAAACCTGATGAGAACAAAAACCTCCAACAATGATCTTGACTTTAAGCATTGGTTTCCTCACCAAAATTATCATTTGGCTTCAGTTTGCTTCCATCAGCCACACATTAAGGCCGTACACTACATCTTGTCTTTTTTATGCCCTATTCTTTACAGTAACGCCCTTTTTTGTTCCCTTTTGTATCTGCAGAATAATGTGTATGTATAATACATACAAATAGAGGTGTATGGCCTAATGTTGTGGGTTATGTTCTCTCTCTAGGTTACGTGTTGTGTTGTTCAATAAAAAAAAAATCTTCATTTCATGTTGCTCCAATACATTCAGCTGTTTTAAGTGGAAGCACGTCGCCTAGTCGTAAATGATAATGTCGTGGGTTAGATTCTTTGACTAGGTTATGTGTTGTGCACTTGAGCAAAAAACTTGTGGTAAGGGTGTTGGACTTATGACCATAATGTCAAGGATTTTATTCCTTGAATAGGTAGTGTATAGTGTTCTTGAGTAAAACACTTTATTTCATGTTGCTTCAGTATACTCAGCTACTTTAAGTGAAAGCACATGGCCTAGGGGTAGGGGTCTTAGACTTATGATCATAATACCATGTGTTTGATGCCTTGATTGGATAGTGTGTTGTGATCTTGAGCAAAACACTTCATTTCATGTTGCTCCAATATACTCAGCAGTTTTAACCCTTTAACATTTACATTACTCAATATTTGCTATTGTATTTTCAGAGTAAGGGCTTTACCTTACATAATTATCTCACATAATATTGAATCTAACAAATTTTGATATTATCTATTTTGAGAACAATAACTTAATGTCAGTATCAGTGGCTGGTTACAGCCGGTTTGAACAGAAAGAGGTGGAAGAATTCTGGCCAGATATGGCTGGTTTAAATGCTAAAGGCTTAAGTGGAGGCACATGGCCTAGTGGTAAGGATGTTGGATTTACGATAATGTTATGGATTTGATTCCTTGATTGGGTAGTGTGTTGTGTTCTTGAGCAAAAATACTTCATTTCACATTGCTCCTCTCTTGTGACGATATGGAGAGGCTGGAGAGACAGACATAAAGTAAGCATGCTTTGATAGACATGTGATGTTAATGTGCATGAATGACAACAGAAACAGATTGGTGAGCTGTGAGGAAAAACATGGATGTAATATGAATCAAATGCAGTGTGCTAGAGAGAAGACTGCATTGGTATGGACATGTGAGATATATGAGTGATGATCACTGAGTCAAAAAGTGCCAAGAGATACAAGAGGAAGACCTAGGTCTACAAATGCTGAACTTCATAGAGAAGATGGCAAAGTATAGCAATAAATAGATGAAGGCAGTCCAAAAAGACACCCATTTCACCCATGCAAGCTTGAAAGAAACCGACATAAAGTGATGGATGATAATAATTGATGATGGTATGGTGCAGCAAAGAAAAAAAAAAAAAATGGCAGTAGTTTGAACAGGTGTCACAATGGTATGACACACCTGTTTTGTATATCTGTTCGAAACGAGGGTAACACCCAAGGTATTTATCAGGCATAATTCTGAACTACCAATGAGAGACTACAACGAGACTCCGTAAACACAGTCACCTGACAGTTCACTTTCAGTTCTTATTTATAGGCATTTCACCTAGTCAATTTTTAGTTACGCAGGGGGTATTCAGTCAGAGTTTTTTCCCCCACAACAATAGGTAAGGCTGACGAAAAAATTTCCAAGACAGTTTAACGCCTTTCCTGGAATCTCAGTCTCCAAGAACTGTAAATTTCAAACGGCATGAAAACTATTGCAAGAAGAAGGAAATATCGAAGCAGAAATGTGATTTAATGCTCGTTAAAATATTTGGCACTATAAAAACAGTGACCCTCGTGAACTTCAGTAAAGAAATGCAGTGAAGTTTGATAAATTGGACACATTTATATGTTGCACACATTGTGGTGGTGGTGCTTGGGCGGAGGGGGTAGGGGGAGGGAGAGGCGGAGGGAGAAATCATTGTCGCGCAGAGATTCAGAATTACGCTTTGTGTAGCTAACTAAGCAATAGAGTCATCTCGATAGACTTGTAATTAACAATCACTATCAAAGAATTTTTATTGTTCACTGAAGTTTAATAACCTAACGAGATATCATTTCTATTCTGGCATTCGTTCGTTCATTTTTACTTCACTTTTTTTTCTCCTATATTCCAGTTGAAATTCTTGTTGTTGTTGGTGTTGTTGTTGTTGTTGTCGTGTTTTTGTTGCCTGTTATCGTTGCCTGTTATCGTTCTGGCTGTCATTGTTGTCATTGTTGTTGTTGTTGTTGTTGTCATTGCTATTGTTGTAGTTGTCACTGTAGTTGTCATTGTTGTTGTTGTCATTATTGTTGTTGTTGCCTGTTATCGTTCTGGTTCTCATGGTTGTCATTGTTGTTGTCGTTGCTGCTGTTGTTGTTGTCACTGTTGTTGTTGTCGTTGCTATTGTTGTTGTTGTCACTGTTGATGTTGTTGTTGTTGTTGTCATTGCCTGTTATCGTTCTGGCTGTCATTGTTGTCATTATTGTTGTTGTTGTCATTGCTATTGTTGTTGTTGTTGTCATTGCTATTGTTGTTGTCATTGCTATTGTTGTTGTTGTTACTGTTGTTGTTGTCGTCATTGCTATTGTTGTTGTCATTGCTATTGTTGTTGTTGTCATTGCTATTGTTGTTGTTACTGTTGTTGTTGTTGTCATTATTGTTGTTGTTGTAATTGTTGTGGTTGTCATTGTCAATGGTGTAATTGTCACTTTTGTTGTTGTTGTTATCATTGTGGCTGTCATTGTCAATGTACTTGTTGTTGTCATTATTGTTGATGTTGTTGTCATTGTTGTTGATGATGTTGATGTTGTTGTTGTTGTTGTCATTGTTGTATGTTATCATTGTGGTTGTCATTATTGATGTTGTTCATGTTATAATTGTGGCAGTCATTGTCGATGTTGTTGTTGTTGTTGTCATATATATATATATATATATATATATATATATATAGAGAGAGAGAGAGAGAGAGAGAGATGCATATATATATAATATATATATATATAGAGAGACACATGGCTTAGTGGTTAGAGCATTGGCCTTGCAATTCTCAGACCGGGTGATGTGTTGTTTCCTTGAGCAAGACACTTTATTTCACATTACTCCAGTTTACTCAGCTGTAGAAATGAGATTATAGGGACTGGGGTCACTATCATTCCACTGCAAAGTGGTCGTGGAGGTGCCACGGCAAAAAAGCACCCAGCACTCACTGTAAATGGGGTTGGTGTTAGGAAGGGCATCCAGCTGTAGAAATCAAGCCAGAATCAGTTCCCGTCCCACCCTTGCAAGCAGGGAAAAGCGGACGTAAAATGCTGCTGCTGATGATGATGATGATACATACATACATACATGGTGGCTGCCAACTCGTTTTCGAGTACGGCCACTACTTTATATCCATGTAGGAGAACCCCTACCGATGCGCTGAACGAGTGTGACTTTTTAGTCCAGCCAGCGACTTGAAAACTCTGGCACAAACACTACACTTGTGACAATTATCGACACATAGTGCTTTGCCCTTGGTACCATGTGACGACAAGTGCAGAGAGATCTCTAGATATAAAGCAATGCCTGTGCCGTGAAGCTTTTATAGTGAGCAAAGGCACTGCACAAAGCCAGTCCCACTCTCTTAACCAAGATGATATTTACCTAAAAGAAGAACAAGTCAACATCATTGGATACCATCAGGGTTGCAGGTGTTATATCAGAGTTTTCCTTCTCCTAGAATTCTGCCTTGACAAAGGCTAAGGGGTCATCTCTCCCAGTGATTTTGGATGGCCATTGACTCTTAAGAGCTCCTTTGCCCTTTGACAGGTTTTGTTTTTAGTCCTGCAGGATGTCCAAAGTCACCCCCCTCACCAAGAAACCTTGGTGGGGTTGCCAGTTTAGTCGCCAACGACCCGACCATGAAACATACATACATACATGCATACATACATACATACATACAAATATAACTGTCTGTATACATACATACATGCATACATTCATGCATACATACAAATATAACTGTCTGTATACATACATACATGCATACATTCATACATACATACATACAAATATAACTGTCTGTATACATACATACATACAAATATAACTGTCTGTATACATAAATGCATACATACATACATACATACATACATACATACATACATACATACATACATACAAATATAACTGTCTGTATACATTCATACATACATACAAATATAACTGTCTGTATACATACATACATACATACATACATACATACAAATATAACTGTCTGTATATCTGTATTTAAGGTGTGTGATCGATACTGAGAGTTTGCCTGTAATAAAAATGTATTTTAAATGTTGTGGTGAACCTTTTGAGTAGTGTAGATGGAGCATCCATTATGTGAAGATAATGAAGGAATTCTTCAGAGAATATGGTAGAGGAATGAAGAATGGTAGGGATGGGTTCAGGTGGCAGGAAATATATATGTATGTATGTATGTATGTATGTATGTATGTATGTATGACACAGGAAATATATTGAAGAGGGAGAGAGTGGCTGGGAGGTGAGGGGAACAGTACGGGTGGGAGGGGAGGAGGGGAAGAGAAGGGATATGGAGCCGGAGAGAGAGAGAGAGATAGCTGTGGAGAGTTGGAGAAAGAAAGAGGGAGAGAGAGCGAGATAAGAGCAGAGAGAGAGAGATAGAGCGGAAAGAGAGAGAGAGATGAAATGGAGAGAGAAAGAAGTGAGAGAGAGAAAAGGCACAGAGAAAGGGGGGGAGGAGAGAGAGAGAGGTGAAACGGAGAGAGACGGAGAGGGGGAGAGAGAGACTGAGAGATTGAGGGGGAGAGAGAGAGAGAGAGAGAGAGACATAGAGAGACAGGGAGAGATAGAGAATAAAGAGGGGAGGGAAACAGGGTTGAAGGAGGTATAGAAGGGTTGTGTAATGAGGGGGGGGGGTAATTAGAAAAACTGATGGAAATATTCTTAAAGAAGGAAATAGGGAGAGAATCTTTGAAATGATATACAGACACACACACACATACATACATACAGACACATACAGACACACACAGACACACACAGACATACACACACTCACACAGACAAACATACACTGACACACACAGACAGACACACACTGACACAGACAGACAGCCACACACTCACACAGACAGACATACACTCACACCACATATAGACACACACTGACACAGACAGACACATACAGAGGGGACACATACACACATAGAGAGAGACACATACACACAAACACACAGAGACACACACACACAAACACACACACATACACACTAACACAGACAAACAGACACACAACGTCACACATGAACATACACTTTCACAATGACACACACACACAGATATATTCAGAAATGGAAACACTTGAACACTTACATATATACACAAATTATATACATATGCATATATAGACAAATTATATATATATATGCATATATATATATATATCTATATATATATATATATATATATATATATATGTATGTATATATACAATGATATTAAATAAATGGAAACTATATTTATAAAACCACATTTATTCTATTATATACATTTCAAGGGTAGCAAAATGTTGGTACACTATCATCAGATGAAATACGAAGTGTGTTTTATAAATTTTTACATAACCAAGGAAAATACCTTAACGGTTCAAGTTTTTCTTCGATAGTATATATCTATATATATATATATATATATATATATATACACACATATATATAAATATATAAACACACATATATATATATACATATATGTGTGTGTATGTGTGTATATATATATATTTATAAATATGAGTGTATATGTATATATATATATATATATGCATGTTTGTTTGAAAGAGGGGCTTGGAGAGAAATCATTAATATGAATTCTATAACTGAAGAATACAACAATGGATTTATTGTTAATCTATCATGTATGTAATATAAGATCTGTATGTGTATATATATATGTATTTATATATATGTATACATATATATATAAATATATATGTATATATGTATATATATATATATTATATATATATATATATATATGTGTATGTATGTATATATATAACAACGAATATAGTGAAGAGTTTAGTGTAAAAGTTGGTGTTCATCAGGGCTCTGTTCTTAGCCCCCTACTATTTATTATTGCTATAACAGTGGAGTTCAAGACCGGCAGCCCATGGGAACTCCTATACGCAGATGATCTAACGCTCATAGCTGAATCATTGGCCGAGCTAGAGATGAAATTCCACACATGGAAGCACGGCCTAGAATCAAAAGGCCTTAAAATTAACCTGGCTAAGACTAAAGTTCTAGTTTGTAGGAAAGAAATTAAGGCTCCGGTCCCTTCCGGGAAATGGCCATGCTCAGTGTGTAGGAAAGGCGTAGGTAGAAACTCCATTTTATGTCCCAAATGCAAAGTATGGGTGCATAAAAGATGTAGTGGGATCACAGGTAAGCTAACTAAGAACATAGATTTTACATGTGGCCAGTGCTCTGGTGCAATAAGTAGCAGCAAGTGCCCACAAAATAATTGCTCCTTCAATTGCGCAGAGGGTTCTATAGAAATAGTGGACAGCTTCCGTTACCTGGGTGACAAAATCAGCAGTGGGGGAGGGTGCTCTGAAAGTACAGTAGCTAGAGTCAGAACGGGATGGAAAAAGTTCAGAGAGCTTATACCACTATTAGCCGCTAAAGGGTTCTCCCTAAAAATGAAAGGCAGGTTGTATGATGCCTGCATACGAACAGCAATGTCGCAAGGCAGTGAGACCTGGGCATTGTGTGCAGAAGATATACGCAGACTAGAGAGGAACGAAGCTTGCATGCTCCGCTGGATGTGTAATAGTAATATACGTGAACAGCAAAGCATAAACGAACTAAGGGAAAAATTAGAAATAAGAGGGATCAGATGTTGTTTACTCGAGAGAAGGCTACGTTGGTATGGTCACGTGATACGCATGAAAGACGACAGCTGTATAACAAAGTGCAGGGCAATAAAGATAGACGGTAGTCACGGAGTAGGCAGACCCAGAAAAACCTGGGACGACTTGATAAATTCCGACCTCACACACTTACACCTCTCCAAGACAATGTCACTGGACCGAGATATTTGGCGGTACTCAGTAATAGAGAAGACCCACCTTGCCTAAGTACAAAGTAAACCTACTACAGTCAGTAGGCATCTCTAACAAAATACGCCCCCGTCACACCACCCCCACCCCATCCACACCGCCCCTTTCAATGTAAAGTTATGTTGGTGCCACAACATCCAGGCTGAAACAAAAGAGATCGTGTAGGTGTCACGACAAAAAAACACACAGTCCACGCTGTAAATGTGGCCGTGTAGGCAACACGGTAAAAACCTCCCAGCCCCACACTGTAAATGTGGTTGGTGTTAGGAAGGGCATCCAGCTGTAGAAAACCCACCAGACAGTCCTATGCGAGCAAGACAACCACTCTTGCCTCAAGTGGGAAAACTCCCGTCCAAACCCATCCAAGCGTGGAACATGGACGTTAAACGATGATGATGGTGATGATGATGATATATATATATATATATATATATATATATATATATATCATCATCACACACTACCTCACCACTCCCCAACCTCCAGCCACCTCACACCCCTCCCCTAACCTCCACCCCACACCCCTCCCTCAACCTCCACCCCACATCACAGTACACCCAACACCACACCCCATCGTTCCTTGTCGTATTACTATGGTTATTGTTATTAGTTATCATTAAAAATATTCAATTGAAGTAATATATGTACACACTCTCTCTCTCTCTCTCTCTCTCTATCTATATATATATATATATATATATACAATATATATATAAGTTGAAAAAAAATGAAAAACGAAATTTCATTTCTCACTCTTAGTATGGCACATACATACTTACATTTATATATATATATATATATATACAATATATTAACAAATGGAAACTATATTTATAAAACCATATTTATTTCATTATACATATTTCAAAGACACCAAATCAAATTATGGTGCGCTTTCATCAGATAAAATATAATATAGATCAGTTTTATAAACAAATATTGACATACCCTTAAAGAATGCAACCATGTCGGTTGGAAGCTCCCGGATAGTGAGTGCTTTATATCAGTTATAAAAATATTTGCTTGTTGTTTCCCAACAAATTAAATATAACTTCTACATATATATATATATATGTATATATATATATATATGTATATGTATATAAATATATATATGTATATATATATATATATGTGTATATTTATTAAAATAACAGATTAAAGTTTAAGCAAAGAAGATCCCGTTAAGGGTGAAAGCAGCGATTCTTTGCTTAAACTTTAATCTGTTATTTTAATAAATATTTGCTCTGCGGTTCTTATATATTTGATATATATTTTCCTTATCGAGCCCTCTTTGGATTTTAGTCTTCAATTTTATTATTATTACTATATATGTGTATATAAATATATACATATATATGCAGATGTTATATTTAATTTGTTGGGATACGCTATAATTGTCCTTATAACTAATATTTTCTCTCACTTAAATATAGTCACGGTTACTCTCTCCCACTGGCAAAAAATATATATAAACACTTCTTTTTCTCTTTCTTTTTTCTCTCTTCCAAGGGTTTAATTTAAATATACTGTTATTTAAACCTTTCCGACACTCATTTGCATACTAAATCATAACAATAAATCTAATATCTCCACTATCCAGGAAGCTCCAGCCTCTAAGGTTGCATTTTATCAGGGTATGTCAATATTTATTTATAAAACTAATCTGTATTGTATTTTATCTGATGAAAGCGCACCATAATCTGCCTTGATGGCCCTTGAAATGTGTATAATAAAATATATATGGTTTTATAAATATAGTTTCCATTTGTTAATATATTGTATATATATATATATATTGTATATATATATATATATATGTATATATATATATATATATATATATATATATAATATAAGATCAAAAGATGGTTAAAGGAGTTCCATGTATTTTATTATGCGCATTTCAAAAACAAACATCATCATGCAATAATATTTGTGTTTTCATCAGATAAAACAGGAGAACATGATATGAAGGCTAAAAAACACTTGTGGATAGTGCAGTTTTAAATCAACATATGAAAAGTGGTTTTAGATTGATGTGTGATATTGGGAAAAATATTTTATTTAGAGAGGGGGGGGGGGATGAAAAAGGGGAGTTGTTTTTCGCTAATTCCAAAGCTGAAATACGATTCTCGCTTATTTATGTATATATATATATATATATATATATATATATATATGTGTATATAAATATATTTGTGTGTGTGTATATATATATATACATATATATATATATATATATATATAAATAAGCGAGAATTGTATTTCGGCTTTGGAATTAGCGAAAAACAACTTCCGATATATATATATATATATATATATAGATAGATAGATACAGTATATCTATATATATATATATATATATATATATATATACTGTATATATATATATATATATATACACACATATATATTTATATACATATATATACACACACACAAATATATATATATATATATATATATTTATACATCTATACACATATATATATACATATATATATATACATACACACACACACCGATATACTCACACACATACACATATACATAAATACACGCAATATATATATATATAAATAAGGTAAACAGAAATAATACAGTCGGTACAGTATATGGAAGGAATATATTAGTTAACGCTTGATATAGCAGGAAGAGGGTCTTAACATCTTGGACGCTAGTCCTTCATCAGAAGAAAGAATGAGAAATAAGATAGATTTAGGGGACGGGTGGGTTGGAATTGGAAAAAATATCTTTAGATAAAAATAACAGGTCCATTCATGTTGACATCTCTTTGCAAGCATGGAACACGGACGTTAAACGTTGATGATGATGATGATGATGATATATTGTTATACTTTGGGAGGGTCATGTTGCCAATAAGAAACACACGCACCAGTTGCTTTCACTTCAATTTATTATATATTTATAAATTTACGCGTAGGACAGAACAAAGGAGAGGCACAGAAACAAAGAAAGGAATCCCCAGTCACTGAAGAGGTCACAGAGTGTGTGACGAAAGAACTATGACTATATATAAACAACTATCTGGTTGTGGAACCAACCAACCAACCAGAAATTTATAAATATATAATAAATTGAAGTGAAAGCAACTGGTGCGTGTGTTTCTTATTGGCAACATGACCCTCCCAAAGTATAACAATATCGGTTTCAACACACGATTTCAGATAAAGAATCTTGCTAAACAAATTCAGAAACGAAATATATATAGTTATGTAATAAACAACAGAAGATAATTATCACATTTACCAGTGGTGTATATATATATATATATATATATATATATATGGTGGCTGCCAACTTGTTTTCGAGTACGGCCACTACTTTGTATCCATGTAGGAGAACCCCTACTGATGCGCTGAACGAGTGTGACTTTTTAGTCCCGCCAGCGACTTGAAAACTCTGGTACAAACACTACACTTGTGACAATTATTGACATATAGTGCTGGGTCCATGGTACCATGTGACGACAAGTGCAGAGAGATCTCCAGATATAAAGCAATGCCTGTGCCGTGAAGCTTTTATAGTGAGCAAAAGCACTGCACAAAGCCAGTCCCACTCTCTTAACCAAGATGATATTTACCAAAAAGAAGAACAAGTCAACATCATTGGATACCATCAGGGTTGCAGGTGTTATATCAGAGTTTTCCTTCTCCTAGAATTCTGCCTTGTCAAAGGCTAAGGGTCATCTCTCCCGGTGATTTGGGATGGCCATTGACTCTTAAGAGCTCCTTTGCCCTTTGACAGGTTTTGTTTTTAATCCTGCAGGATGTCCAAAGTCACCCTCCTTACCAAGAAACCTTGGTGGGGTTGCCAGTTTAGTCGCCAACGACCCGACCATGAGACAGGTTGTACTGGGAATATATATACACATACAAACACACACACACATAAATTTAGAAAAATATTTTAAAACATTTGGAATTGGCAGAATCAGTAGAGCATCGGACATCATGCTTTACGGCATAGAGTTACAACCCTTTACGTTCTGAGTTCAAATCCCGCCGAGGTTAGCTTTGGCTTTCATCCTTACAAAGGGGGGGGGGGTCGATAAAATAAAGTACCAGTAATGATCTGGGAATCTATAAAATAAAGTACCAGTAATGCACTGAGGTTGAATATAATTGCTGGCCTTGTGCCTAAATTAAAAATAAATTTTTTCAACTTTTAGCATTTTATCATTATTGTTATATTTTTTCTATAAATCCCTAGCAAAATACATTTTAATTGGAAAATAACAGTTTTTTTATGCCGACTTAATCTCATCTCTATCCACAGTGAAGCTACATGACAGATGAGTGGTGGTGGTGATGGTGGTGGTGGTTGGTGGTGATGGTGGTGGTGGTTGGTGGTGATGGTGGTTGGTGGGTGGTGGTGGTTGGTGGTTGGTGGTGGTGGTGGTGGTGGTTGGTGGTGGTGGTGGTGGTGGTTGGTGGTGGTGGTTGGTGGTGATGGTGGTTGGTGGGTGATGGTGGTGGTGGTGGTGGTGGTTGGTGGTGGTTGGTGGTTGGTGGGTGGTGGTGGTTGGTGGGTGCTGGTGGTTGGTGGTTGGTGGGTGGTAGTGGTTGGTGGGTGCTGGTGGTGGTTGTGGTGGTGGTGCTGGTTGGTGGGTGGTGGTGGTGGTTGTGATGGTTGGTAGTGATGGTGGAGTTGGTGGTGCTGGTGGTGGTGCTGGTTGTGGTGGTGGTTGGTGGATGGTGGTGTGTGGTGGTTGTGGTGGTGGTGCTGGTGGTGGTGGTTGTGGTGGTGGTTGTGGTGGTGTTGGTGGTGGTTGAGGTGGTGGTGGTGGTTGAGGTGGTGGTGGGTGGCAGCGATGGGGGTGGTGGTTATGGTGGTGGCTAGGTAATAGTGGTGGTGGTGGCTGTGATGGGTGGTGGTGGTGGTTGTTGTGGTTGGTAGTGGTAGTAGTGATGGTGGTCGTGGTATTGGTGGTGATGATGATGGATGGTAGATGCTAGGTGGTGGTTGTGGTTTGTAGTGATGATGGTTGGTGGTATTGTTGGTGGTTGTGTTGGTGGTTGTGGTGTTGGTGGTAGTTGTGGTGGTAGTAATGATAGTTGTGGTGTTAGTGGTGATGGTGGTGATAGTGATATTTGTGGTAGTGCTAGAGGCCCTGAAAAATGTCATGGCCACTGCCTTTCCTTCCTACACCACCACCACTACACTACAACCACCACTACTACTACACAACTACTACTGTACTACAACACCTACTGTTGTTACATCATCAACAGAGCTGACAAGATAAATGTGTTAAAATGTCTAACAAACACCACTACACCACTACAACAACACTACTACCACCACACTACAACACACTACCACCAGTACCACCACAACAACACTACTCCCACCACCACACGACTACACTAAAACCACTACTATTACACCACCACCAGTACAACTACACTACAACCACTACTATTACACCACCACCAGTACAACTACACTACAACCACTACTATTACACCACCACCAGTACAACTACACTACAACCACTACTATTACACCACCACCAGTACAACTACACTACAACCACTACTATTACACCAGTACAACTACACTACAACCACTACTACTACACTACCACTACTGTACTACAACACCTACTGTTATTACATCAACAGAACTGACAGGAGGAATGTGTAAAAATGTCTAATTAAGAAACAGGAAAATTAATTAGGAACAGAATAACAATTTCTATTTCATCATTGCCCATTACTATTATAGGTGGGCTGTAGTAGTCGTGGTGGTGTAGTGTGGTAGTGGTGCTGTTGTGGTGGTGGTGTAGTGTGGTGGTGTAGTGTGGTGGTGGTGTAGTGTGGTGGTGGTGGTGGTGTAGTGTGGTGGTGGTGCTGTTGTGGTGGTGGTGACAATTTCTATTACACATTACTATTATAGGTGGGCTGTAGTAGTGGTGGTGGTGTAGTGTGGTGGTGGTGTGTCGTGGTGGTGCTGTTGTGGTGGTGGTGACAATTTCTATTACACATTACTATTATAGATGGGCTGTAGTGGTGGTGTAGTGTGGTGGTGGTGTAGTGTGGTGGTGGTGGTGTAGTGTGGTGGTGGTGGTGGTGTAGTGTGGTGGTGGTGTAGTGTGGTGGTGGTGTAGTGTGGTGGTGGTGCTGTTGTGGTGGTGGTGACAATTTCTATTACACATTACTATTATAGGTTGGATGGTAGTAGTGATGGTGGTGTAGCTTGGTGATGTTGGTTGTTCTTGTTGTTGGTGTAGTGGTGGCGGTGGTGTAGTGTGGTGATGTAGTGGTGGTTGTTGCTGTTGGTGGTGGTGGTGGTAGTGTTTGTATTGTTGTTGTTGGTGGTAGTGTTTGTATTGTTGTTGTTGGTGGTGGTGGTGGTGGTGGTGGTGTGGTGATGGTGGTTGTTATTGTTGGTGGTAGTGATGTAGTGGTGGTTGTTGCTGTTGTTGTTGGTGATAGTGTTTGTATTGTTGTTATTGTTGTTGTTGTTGTTAGTGGTGATGTTGGTTGTTGTTGTTAGTGGTGGTGTTGTGATGTTGGTTGTTGTTATTGTTGGTGGTAGTGACACTGGTGGTGATGTAGAGGTGGGATAGTGGTGGTTGTAGTGGTTGTGGTGGTGTTGCTGTTTGTGATGCAAGGAAATGAACTTGTTGAGGTATTTATATCTTGCTTAATTCTGAAGAGTCCCACAAGGATGAAACATGTAAATTAAATTATGATATAACTAACTGTTTGGTAACATAGTTAACGCAAAAATCCACTCTATGTGTGGAAAAGCTTGCATGTTAGGATTTCATATATATATATTTGTTTAATTGTATATAGCCTTGTGTACAGTTTATTGTCATAAATTATCGTATTTTGAGCTGATATAACTTTTTCACCTACATCTTTCCAGTTTTTATATTTGAAAACAAATTTCTTTCTTTCTTTATATATATATATATATATAGTGCAATGTATAATATATATATAAATGAGGTCGTGTAGGTGTCACGACAAAAAAACACACAGTCCACGCTGTAATGTGGCCGTGTAGGTAACACGGTAAAAACCTCCCAGTCCACACTATAAACGTGGTTGATGTTAGGAAGGGCACCCAGCCGTAGAAAACCCGCCAGACGTGTTGGTGTCACAACAAAAAAATACACAGTCCACGCTGTAATGTGGCCGTGTAGGTAACACGGTAAAAACCTCCCAGTCCACACTATAAACGTGGTTGGTGTTAGGAAGGGCATCCAGCCGTAGAAAACCCGCCAGACAGTCCTATACGAGCAGGACAACAAATCTTGCCTCGAGTGGGAAAACTCTCATCCAAACCCATGCAAGCGTGGAAGATGGACGTTAAACGATGATGATGATATATATATATATATGTATATGGCGATGAATTTGTTTTGCAAGGAATTGTGCGTTGAAACAAACAGAATAGACATTATAATACAACGGGAGGAAACAATAGTATCACTGATAATGACACAGGTGTGTGATGAAAGAACTCTGATAGACTATATATACATATTTATATCTATATTTTTAATGATTGGTCAATCAATGATAAACATTGATTACCAGCTAAATTAACTATAGAGATATAAAATATACGGAAGCGAAAGCCAACCAAAACTAAACAGTGAGTGTGTTTTATTATATATTTCTGGCAATATTATAACAATATGACAGCTACATATATATATATATATATATATGTATGTATGTATGTATGTAAGTATGTAGCTGTCTTGGTGGCCTAGTGGGAAATCTTAGAGGCAGTGGAGAACCTGCTCTGGGGTTCAATCCTGGATGAGAGATACATGCAGAGTTTCCTATTAATCTTTTTCTAAGGGCGGTGCTCCAGCATGGCCTCAGCCGGATGGCTGGAACAGGTAAAAGGGTAAAAGAGTATATAATTATGTATATATATATATATATATACTTAAAATACTGCCCTTAAAATACTGCCTTCGATCACAGGAGGACCTGAACCGATGACCTTCAGATTAAAAGTCTGATGCTCTACCGACTGAGCTATGCAGGCAGCACTGAGCTATATATATAATATATACTATATATTATATATATTATATATATATATTATTTATTCTTCACCATTAACATTAATATAAAAAATAATGATTATATATTTGTACACACACACATTCATATCTACATACATGTACGTGTGTGTACTCTTAAATTTTAATTTCAATTTTTCCTATTTTTCAACACTAAAAAACAATTAAAATTAACAAAATAAACTTTTCCTTGTTTCTATATGATATATTTTTTTTGTGTTTGTTTTAAAATGTAATTAGCAGTTTTTTTTTAAATTAATACTATTTATTTTTTATTATGTTTCTATTTATTGTAAAATATTTTTTATTAATTTATTGTGTTAAGCTTGGTTAATTATCTGTTCTTTAATAAGTGGTAGACTGCTGTTTGGTTGGGTTCTGTTTCACCACTACTGGTACCACCACCACCACTAACATCACTACTACTGCTACCACCACTACATCATCACTGCTACTGCTACCACCACTACATCACTACAGCTACCACCACTACATCATCACTGCTACTGCTACCACCACTATACATCACTACTACTGCTACCACCACTACATCACCACTGCTACTGCTACCACCACTACATCACCACTGCTACCGCCACTACATCACCACTGCTACTGCTACCACCACTACGTCACCACCACCACTACATCAACACAATCACTACATCACCAACACCATGGCTACGACCATCACCACCCCTACATCATTACTGCTACTGCTACCACCACTACGTCACCACCAACACTACATCACCACAATCACTACATCACCAACACCATGGCCACGACCATCACCACCACTACATCACCACCACCACCACCACCACCACTACATCACCACAATCACCAACACGATGGCTACAACCATCACCACCACCACTACTACTGCTGCTACTACCACAACCACCACCACCTACACAATATATGCATCACATGTACTCTGCTCTATAACTACTCTACCGCACACCATCATTTGTTCTCTCTCGTTTATTTCTCATTTAATTTATTATGCCCCCCCCCCCCCCTTTAACCCTTTAATGTTCAAACCAGCCAAAATCAGCCTGAATTCTCTACCTCTTTCTGTTGAAACAGGCTATAACTGGTCACTCATACTGATGTTAAGGTATTGTTCTCAAAATAAATACTTTAAAAATCTCATAAATTCAATATTATGTAAGATAATTATGCGGGGTAAAGCCTTTACCATGAAAATATAATAGTATATATAGAGTAATATGAATGCTAAAGGGTTAAAGAGGAGGAAGGGCAAGCAGTTTTAATCTGCCTGGTGGCCATGGCGAAAGAGATTGTGTGGTGGACAAGGTTGAAAGGGTTGAAGACGGACACTTTCCTCTCCGGCCAATCCCTGATTAACTTTTTTCAAGTTTCACTTGAAGAGGAAAATCAGGATGGAGAGGCAACTGCTGTCTTCTAGTAAGTTTGTTGAAAGGTGGGTGAAAGTGGCGAGTCTGGTCCGAGTGAATGGGCCCGCTCTGAGTATGCGCCTGTAGTGGAAAACTGAGAGAGGGCACTTGCCCTGGTGGTCAGGGTGGCCATGGTCTTTTGTGTGGTTTTCGCCACGAGTGACTCGGAGGCTTCCCCTTTATTGGGGAATTTTTTGTTGTTTGAATTTTAATTAATATTACACATTTCTGTCTTTTTATAACCTTTTTACATGGCCAAAACCCCCTTTGTATCATCCTATGCCGTCTGTAATGTTTTTCTTCATATTAGCCTTTGTGGCCAATAAAGAAACTATGGATTGGCAGTATCGGTAGAGCGTCAGACACCATGCTTTCCAGCATAGTTACGTCCCTTTACGATCTGAGTTCAAATCCCGCCGAGGTTGACTTTGCCTTTCATCCTTACGGGGTCGATAAAATAAAGTACCAGTAATGCACTGGGTAATTGCTGGCCTTGTGCCTAAAGTAGAAACAATTCTTATTATTCTTATTATTCTTGGTGTCTCAGTCATTGATGTTATTTAACTAGAAAGTTTGTTGAAATGAACATCAAGCTGCTACCTGCAGCCTCAGGCATCCAGGATGTTTCATACGGTTCAGTGCTGTTCCCAGCAAGCATACCTTGTGAAGTGTTCCAAAAAGGGAGCTGGACTAATGTTCTTTAACCATCCTTGAAAACACTTTCAGATAGTACCTAGTACTCCTATGACAATCGAGACAACCTTCATGTCATGACAGTCCTAAATCCTTTTTAGTTCCCACATATATATATATACACACACCCTGTTTCCATTGTCTTGTCCTTTCTTTGTTAATATTCTTAAGTATATATATACACACATACACACATATACACATATATATATAGAGATGATGATACATACACTCACACACACACACACACACTCACACGCACACGCACACGTGTACTGTAGTTTGCTAGAAGCACATCTGTCAGAAACAATTTCTAGATAGCTACAGCAATACAAATAAAATATTAAATATATATATATGTATCATATATCTACATATATATATATTTAATATAGAAATGGCTTCTGTGATTATCCCCGATTGAACCTGGGATAAACTTATATATATATACACACACACACACACACACACAATATATATATATACATATATAATATTTATATATTGTATATTTAATAATATATAGAGTGTGTCCGCACACTTCAACATCATTTTAATAAATATGTGTATATATTTTTTTGGGGGGGTGGACCCTGTATATATATATAATAATAATAATAATAATTGTTTCTACTTTTGGCACGAGGTCAGCAATTACCCCAGTGCATTACTGGTACTTTATTTTATCGACCTCGTAAGGATGAAAGGCAAAGTTAACCTCGGCAGGATTTGAACTCAGATCATAAAGGGCAGTAACCCTATGCTTGAAAGGATGGCATCTGACCCTCTACCGATACTGCCAATCTACCGCCATCATATAATAATAATAAGAATAAAAATAATAATAACAATAATTGTTTCTACTTTTGGTACAAGGCCAATAATAACAATAATAAACAATAATAAACAATAATAAACAATAATAAACAATAATAATAAACAATAATAATATCAAAAAGGTATTGAAATGTTACCTTGGAAATATTTAATTAGGTTTTGGTATATTTTAGGAGTTGAAAATAAACCCTTTTTTTTTTTGTTTCCTCCAAAAAGCTATCAAGAGCTAAAAGGACATGAGAAGATTTGGTTGCTAACTACACTAGTAGGATGCTGAATAATTAACAAACCAGTCTTTTCATGATTCTGTAGTCCTTTATCCTTTATCCTAAAAAAGGTGAGTGGGGGTAGAGAGAGGAGAGGGGAGGGCGTGTATTTTTTAAGAATTAATTATATATTTCCAAGGTAACATTTCAGCACCTTTTATAGTGTATGTATATATATATATATAGATATATATTTTATATATATATATACACACACTGTGAGTGGATAGAGAATTGGATTCGCAATCGTGAGGTTGTGAGTTCGATTCCTGGACCAGGCGATACGTTATGTACTTGAGCAAGACACTTTATTTCACATTGCTCCTTCTACTTGGAGTTGTGACCGATAGATAGTATTAGCAATTGGAAAGGCCAATGGAAACATTGTTTCCTTGGTCCGATTTGACTAAAGTCGATCGACTGTCGATATGTTGTAGTTAATACAAAGCATTTGGAGATATATAATAAAAGACCGATAATTTCCAAAAGCAGGCACAACACAGTAGAAATATATATATATATATATATATATATATATATATATATATATGAATATATATATATATGAATATATATATATATATAAATATATATATATGAATATATATATATATATATGAATCATCATCATCGTTTTATGTCCTGCATGGGTTTGGACGGGAGTTTTCCCACTTGAGGCAAGATTTGGTGTCCTGCTCGTATAGGACTGTCTGGCAGGTTTTCTACGGCTGGATGCCCTTCCTAACACCAACCATGTTTACAGTGTGGACTGGGAGGTGTTTACCGTGTTACCTACACAGCCAAATTACAGCGTAGACTGTGTGTCTTTTATGTCTTGACACCTACACGACCTCATTTGTTTCGGACTGGATGTTGTGGTACCAACATAAGTTCACATTTAAGGGGGTGGTGTGGATGGGGTGGGGGTAGTGGGACGGGGAGGGTGTATTTTGTTAGAGGTGCCTACTGACTGTAGGTTTCGCTTTGTACTTAGGCAAGGCGGGTCTTCTGTATAACTGTGTGGCGCCAAAGATCTCGGTCCAGTAACAGTCTTGGAGAGGTGTAAGTGTGTGAGGTCGGAATTTATCAAGTCGACCCAAGTTTTTCTGGGTCTGCCTACTCCGTGGTTACCGTCTATTTTTATCGCCCTGCATTTTTCTATACAGCTGTCGTCTTCATGCGCATCACGTGACCGTACCAACGTAGTGTTCTCTCGAGTAAACAACATCTGATCCCTCTTATTCCTAATTTTTCACTTAGTTCGTTTATGCTTTGCCGTTCACGTATATTACTATTACACATCCAATGGAGCATGCAAGCTTCATTTCTCTCCAGTCTGCATATATCCTCTGCACACAATGCCCAGGTCTCGCTGCCATGTAACATTGCTGTTCGTATGCATGCATCATACAGTCTGCCTTTCATTTTTAGAGAGAACCCTTTAGCGGCTAATAGTGGTATAAGCTCTCTGAACTTTTTCGATCCTGTTCTGACTCTAGCTACTGTACTTTCAGAGCACCCTCCACCACTGCTGATTTTGTCACCCATGTAACGGAAGGTGTCGACTATTTCTATAGAACCATCTGGGCAATGGAATGAGCTAGTATTCTGTGGGCTCTTGCTGCTACTTATTGCACCAGAGCACCGGCCACATATAAAATCTGTATTCTTAGTTAGCTTACCTGGGATCCCACTACATCATCTATGCACCCATACTTTGCATATGGGACATATAATGGAGTTTCTACCTACTCCTTTCCTACACACTGAGCATGGCCATTTCCCAGATGGGACCGGTGCCCTATTTTCCTTCCTACAAACTAGAACTTTAGTCTTAGACAAGTTAACTTTAAGTTATATATATATATATATATGAATATATATTATATATATGAACATATATATATATGAATATATATATATAA
>OZ024761.1:28612056-28617056 GCA_964016885.1 Eledone cirrhosa
CATTTTTTATTACTTTTAAATGGAAGAAAAAAATATAACAAAATACTTTTTTTTTTTAGAATAAAATTTATAATATAAAAAAAAAAACGTAAAATATAAAGAAAGAAAGAAAGAAAAAGAGAAGGGAATACAGAGAATACAGAAAGAAAAAAAAATACAATTTTGCATCTTTAGAAAAGTTTAGTTGTAGGGGGTGGAATTACAATGATTTCCTCTAGAAGACACCCAAAGGATCTTTTGCATTAACCAATATAAGAATTGTAAGACAGAAGGAATGAAATGATGGAATAAATACATTTTAATGGAGAAGATGGCGGTAAGGGAGGAGAGGGAGGGGGGAAAAAGGAAGAGACATTTTTTTTTTACTAATGTGACATACAGACAGACATGGGAAGATGAGAGAGAGAAAGAGAGAGAGAGATGGAGAGAAGGAGAAGGGAGGAAAGAAGAAAAGAGGCTGAGTTGGTGGGGGGGGGATAGAGTGGTGAGAAGTGGAGGGAGAGAAGGGAATAGGGAGAGACAGGGGAAGGGGTAAAGAGGGAGAGATACAGGAGTACAGAGTGGCAAGAGAGAGGAAGAGAAGGAGGGAAAGAGTGAGATATAGATCGATAGATAGATAGATAGATAGATAGATAAACAGACAGACAAACAGATAGATAAAGTAGTTGGTGAGTGAACATAGAGAAGTTAAGGTAAAGATGACTTAGATCTTGTTGGTGGCATAAAAACCTGCTTAGTGTTATTGCCATGACAAAATGCACCCACTACACTCTGTAAAGTGGTTGACATTAGGAATGGTATCAAGTATTAGATGTCAACCATGTCAGATATAGAAAATACGTGGAGAGCAATAACTGCAAACATGAAATTAACTTGAGCCATCACAACCATCCAACCAATACCAGTGCGGAAAGCAGACATGTGACTGGCTTTGTGTGTGTATATGTGTTTTTATAAGTGTGTGTGTATGTGTGTGTATGTGTGTGTGTGTTCGTGCATGTGTGTGCTTCAGTGTGTAGATGTGTGATCTTGAGTATGCTTGCGTGCATGAGTGTCAGCATGAGAGGGTGTATGTGTGTCTGTGTGTCTGTGAGAGTGTGTATGCATGAGAGTTTGTGTGTGCTTGAGTAAGTGTGTGTTTGTGAAAGTGTGTGTGTATGAGTGTGTGTTTGTGTGAAACAAAAGGACACAAAGAAATGAAAATCAGAAAGAATAGCCTTCATATAGCCTTGTGACATAGCATTGATTTTATTGAGTTAAGAAAATCTTTGTCTCACATATATTATTTCTTATAAATGTATATATATATATATATATATATATATATATATATATTATATACATATATATATGGGAGAGGAAATGGTGTATATATTTTATCAAATGATTCTTAGGACATACTTTTGATATATATATATACATTATATATATATATATGCATATATATTATATACATATATATTATATATATATATATTATATATATATATATATATATAGAAAGAGATATATATATATACATATATATATATATATATATATATACATATATATTATATACATATATATTATATACATATATATTTTATATATATATGTATGGAGGCACATGGCTTAGTGGTTAGAGCATTGGCCTTGCAATCGAAAGGTTGTCAGTTCAATTCTCAGACCGAGTGTTGTGTTGTTACCTTGAGTAAGACACTTTATTTCACATTGCTCCAGTTTACTCAGCTGTAGAAATGAGATGATAGGGACTGGAGTCCATATCATTCCACTACAAAGTGGTCGTGGAGGTGCCACGGCAAAAAAGCACCCAGCACTCACTGTAAATGAGGTTGGTGTTAGGAAGGGCATCCAGCTGTAGAAATCAAGGCAGAATCAGTTCCCGTCCCACCCTTGCAAGCAGGGAAAAGTGGACGTAAAATGAAATGATGATGAAATGATGATACATATATATATACATATATATTATATATATATAGATATATTATATATATATATTATATATATATATATATATACATATATACACATATATATATACATATATATATACATATAGATTATATATATATATATACAGGGTGTGGACAATATTTGTTTCTCAATTTTCAACTGCTAATTTCATGCAAATTTTTTTTACTTCCGTTGTCACTATTGTCTTCATAAAATCAGTGACTATATTTCCATTATTTATTTTCAGAATAATTGATTATGAATAATTTTGAATCTCCAAATTTGTGGAAGAGACACGGAGTTCTTCTTGGAATCTGCACCGGAAGGACAAATAAGACCAGAAGATCAACTCCCATAACAACAGGTGGCTCGCTGTCTCATCCAAAGACGTGCCCAGAGTCATGCAGACGAAGTTTCCAGCGACCACATTGGTCTTAGGTGTCATCAGCAGTCAAGGTGACATCATGCCACCTCACTTCAATGAGGGCCTCAAGCTGAACACCGATGGCTGCATCCGCGTTCTGAGCGAGGTAGTAAAGCCCTGGATCGACCAGGTAGCTGCAGGTAGGCCGTACGTGTGGCAGCAAGACTCAGCGCCCTGCCATACCAGCCAAAAGACCCACGCCTGGCTGTCAGAGAACTTCGTCGACCACACTTCACCTGACATCTGGCCTCCCAGCTCACCTGACTGCAACCCCCTCGACTTCTTTGTGTGGGGCACAGTGGAACGAGACACCAACAGATCTAGCTGCAATACGAACGATGATCTGAAGGCCAGGATCACAAGTGCCTTTAGGGGCCTAAGTTGGGGGACAGTGACGGAAGCCTGTAGCCGGTTCCGAGACCGCCTTGAGGCCGTCATCAAAGCCAATGGTGGGTTTATCGAGTGAGATCGAAAGAACAAGTCATGAAGACAAACTGACCCAAGTTTGATAAATATATCTTAAAAAATAAAACTACTGTGTTACTTTTTCCTAGACAGTAATCTTGCGAACAAATATCATCCGCACCCTGTGTATATATATATATATATTTATATATATTTATATATACACATATATATGTATATGTATAGATAATTACAACAGTGACATAAACTCAAGTTTTGTTGGGTTCTGGGCCCCAATTCTTTCAGCCTGTGAGGAGAAAAATAAAAACAAAGATGGCCCTCTAATTTAAATTAAATTTTTATTTAAATTTTTATTTTTATATTTCTCATGACAGACTGAACAAATTGGTACCCAGAAGTCAACGAAACTTGAGTACCTGTTTATGTCACTGTTGCAATTATCTATACTAAACTCGTCCTATGGACTGAGTGCTCTTACTCTTGGATATTTCTACTTAAATTTTACTTCAGTATATATATATGTGTATATATAGAGATTTTACCCAACACAGTCATTGCCAGCATATTGCTGTTTTGGTAGCTATTCTTGCATTGCGCTTTTCTCATTATATATATATGTATAAATATATATACATATACATATATATATACAGAATATATATAGAAAACAGAAAAATGCTGTCTATGACGGCACTGGGTAAAATCTTACGTCAAAGGACGGGAATAAATGGCTAAAAGTGTGTTGGCCCGGAGTAGTGATAGGGAGAGAGGGGAGCAGAGGAAGAAATTGTAAAAAAATGAAAATGAATGAGAAAAAAATCACACAGATATCATATTACGTCATCAGCCCTCATACCAGAATGTAGTTTCACACAATTTAAAATGGAGGGGACTACACATAATTGCCAGGTCATGCAACCAAAATTAAGTATTTCTGCTCGTTTGATGTGCACTTGATAAAAAAAAAAATTAGATAGACAGTCAGATAGATCAGAGAGAAGCAGGAAACGTCCGTTTGGCATTTTGTTGTTTTGGCAGCTATCCTTGCATTGTGGTTTCTCATTATTCTATAAATTCTAATACACTCGTGCCTCAATCATCGAGAAAACTTTGTTTATATATATATATGTGTGTGTGTATATATTTCATATACATATGTATATGTGAGTGTTTATGTTAATATGCATGTGTATGTATGTATATATATATATATATATCAAATATATATATATATATGTATGTATATATAGTTTTAATATATAAGAGCTTCTACAGGACTAGAACGGTTTCATTCGTGAGAAATCATCAGGAAGGTGACTGTCCAAATAAATGGTAGAGACATAAATACTACCATTTATTTGGACAGCCAGCTTTCTAATGATTTCTCAGAAATGAAACAGTTCTAGTCCTGTAGAAGCTCTTCTATATTAAAACTTTTATACTCTGCTATGTATTGAGTACCTTACTTACTGTGGTTACCTCCGATTCAACCCGGATTAACTTATATATATATATATATATGAGGTGGTATGGACATGTGATGCGCATGGAGGATGACCGATGGGTGAAGAAGTGCCAGGAATTGCCAGTTGAAGGAAGACGTGGTAGAGGTAGACCACGAAAAACATGGGCGGAGGTGGTGAGAACAGACCTCAGATCATTGAAGCTCACGGTGGAGATGACGAGGGACCGTGACGAGTGGAGAGATGCTGTGCTGAATAAGACCCGTCCCACCCTTGCAAGCAGGGAAAAGCGGACGTAAAATGATGATGATGATGATGATGATGTATATATATATATATATATATATATATATATATATATATATATATATATATATATATATAATTATTTCTATATATAATGATGATAATTCTACATATAAGGAAATATATGTATAGATGTTTTGTTAGAGGGATCTCCTTTGTTTTGCAATCACTGTCTTTTGAAAGGACAACAATCACCAACAACACCACTATCATCTTCACCATCACCACCACCAACACAACAACCACCACCACTATCATCTTCACCATCACCACCACCAACACTACAACTACCACCAACACAACAACCACCACCAATATCATCTTCACCAACACAACAACCACCACCACTATCATCTTCACCATCACAATCACCAACAACAACACTACCACCACCAACACTACCACCAACACAACAACCACCACCA
>OZ024761.1:28624556-28629556 GCA_964016885.1 Eledone cirrhosa
CATACATATATATATGCAAATACATACATAAATATATACATATATATACACACGTATATATACATTTATATATATACGCATATCTATATATGTATATTTACATATACATATATAAACACACATATATATACATATACATATTAATACACATACAGTCACATATATATATACCTATACATATCTATACATATCTATATCCATATATACACACATATATATACATATATATAAATATACATATATATATATATATATATATGTATACATATATATACATATATATACATATATATACATATATATACATATATATACATATATATATATATATCATATATATATATATATCATCATCATCATCATCATCATCATCCTCATTTAACGTCCACTTTCCACGCTAGCATGGGTTGGACGGGAGTTGTCCCACTCGAGACAAGGTTGGTCGGGTGACCGTGTCTCGCTCATATAGGACTATTTGGCAGGTTTTCTACAGCTGGATGCCCTTCCTAACACCAACCCCATTTACAGTGTGGAACTGGGAACTTTTTACCGTGTTACCTACACGGCCACATTACAGCGTGGACTGTGTGTTTTTCTCGTGACACCTACACGATCTCAATCTCATTATCTCATTTATTTGGACTGGATGTTGTGGTATCAACTTTACAGAGAGGGGGTGGTGTTGGTGGGAGTGGGAGGATAGGGTAGGGGTAGTGGATTGGGGTGTATATTTGGTTAAGAGGTGCCTACTGACTGTAGGTTTCGCTTTGTACATAGGCAAGGCGGGTCTTCTGTATTACTGCGTAGCGCCAAAAATCTCGGTCCAGTGACATTGTCTTAGAGAGGTGCAAGTGTGTAAGGTCGGAATTTATCAGATCGTCCCAGGTTTTTCTGGGTCTACGTACTCCGTAACTACCATCATATATATATACATACATATATACATATATATATACATACATACATATATATATATACATATATATATATGGTTATCTGGACCACTGTGCTACCATTTACACCAACACACCACCCGTCTTTTTCCATTCAAATTAGAAGCTATAAACTTAGCGACCATAATGTCAAGTAAGAATATTTTCGAAACAGCTATCGCCGTATTTTAACTAAAGAAATTAAAGAAATTATTTAGCCTGATAGTGGGGTTAAGAACCCTGGGAGAAATGGAAAAAGATGAGTATTGACGTACATGTACGTCAATACTCATCTTTATATATATATATATATATATATAAATGAAAAGTATAGAATGAAATATATATAATGAAATATATATGAAATATATATAATGAAGTATAAATGAAAAGTATAGAATGAAATATATATATATATGTATATATAT
This sequence comes from Eledone cirrhosa, assembly GCA_964016885.1. NCBI lineage: Eukaryota > Metazoa > Mollusca > Cephalopoda > Octopoda > Eledonidae > Eledone > Eledone cirrhosa. The sequence goes on from OZ024761.1 coordinate 28,625,917, forward strand.
ATAACGTAGGAGGTGAGTTTTATTGTAGTACAATAAAGCAATGCAGATATCGGATAAGAAGCACTCTACAGTTTGTAGGACTGGAGTATACATAATATATAAGATCAAAAGATGGTTAAATGAGTTCCATGTATTTTATTATGCGCATTTCAAAAACAAATATCATCATGCAATAACATTTGTGTTTTCATCAGATAAAATAGGAGGACATGATATGAAGGTTAAAAACACTTGTGGATAGGTTAAATCAACATATGATATGTTGATTTAAAACTGCACTATCCACAAGTGTTTTTTAACCTTCATATCATGTCTTCCTATTTTATCTGGTGAAAACACAAATGTTATTGCATGATGATATTTGTTTTTGAAATGCGCATAATAAAATACATGGAACTCATTTAACCATCTTTTGATCTTATATATTATATATATATATATATATATATATATATATATATATATATATACGTAGGTCCCGGGTTGAGTCGGGGATAACCACAGTAAGTAAGGTACTCAATACATGGCAGAGTAACATTTTTTTATATTTTATAGAAGGAGCTTCTACAGGACTAGTACTGTTTCATTCAGATGAAATCTTTGAAGATTTCATCTGAATGAAACAGTACTAGTCCTGTAGAAGCTCCTTCTATAAAATATATATATATATATATATATATATAGCGTGGATGGTTGGTTGGGTGGATGGCTGGTTGGATGCTTGATGGATGTTTAGTGTTCTGCCAGACAGACAACTACACACACTTGCAGATAGATTAATACATAGATAAACAGGTGTGAAAAGAAATAACACACACAGATAGACAGATAGACAGACACACATACATCCATACATATATACATATATACATACATATATATGTATGTATATATATATATACATATATATGTGTATGTATATACATATATATACATATATATGTAAGAAGATAGATGTTAAACGATGATGATGATGATATATATATATATGTGTGTGTGTGTGTGTGTGTGTGTGTGTGTATACATATGTATATGTATGTGTGTGTAGATGTATAAGTACATATGTCTCTGTATATATATATATATATGTGTGTGTGTGTGTGTGTATAAGTATGTATATGTATACATATATAAGTATATATACTGTGTTATTGTGTGTAGAAAAATAGAGGTCGAGAGAGCTAGAGAGAGAGAGCTAGAGAGAGCTAGAGAGAGAGAGATAGAGAGAGAGAGATAGAGAGAGGTAGAAAGCTAGAGAGAGATAGAGAGAGGTAGAAAGCTAGAGAGGTAGAGAGAGATAGAGAGAGATAGAAAGCTAGAGAAGTAGAGAGAGATAGAAAGCTAGAGAAGTAGAGAGAGATAGAAAGCTAGAGAGGTAGAGAGAGAGAGAGAGGTAGAAAGCAAGAGAGGTAGAGAGAGAGAGAGAGAGAGAGAGGTAGAAAGCTAGAGAGAGGTAGCTAGAATGGGTTATAAAACCAGATTCTGTGTCCAATTAATCTTAGTGTTGTGACAGTCTATCAGTTTAACAACATAGGTCGGGGGGGGGGGGGGGGCTGTTGAACATACAGCTGTGCCCAATAGCTCATCACTCTCTCTCTCTCTCTCTCTCTCTCTCTCTCGACAATGGTGATGGTGATGGTGATGTATGATGAAGATGATGATACTGATAACAATAGCTCATCTCTCTCTCTCTCTCTCTTGACAATGACGATGATGATTATAATGATGACAATTGTTCATCTCTCTCTTTCTCTCTCTCTCTTCTCTCTTGACGATGGTGATGATGATTATAATGATGACAATAGCTCATCTCTCTCTCTCTCTCTACAATGTCGATGGTGATGGTGATTATAATGATGACAATAGCTCATCTCTCTCTCTCTCTCTCTCTCGACAATGTCGATGGTGATGGTGATTATAATGATGACAATAGCTCATCTCTCTCTCTCTCTCTCTCTCGACAATGTCGATGGTGATGGTGATTATAATGATGACAATAGCTCATCTCTCTCTCTCTCTCTCTCTCGACAATGTCGATGGTGATGGTGATTATAATGATGACAATAGCTCATCTCTCTCTCTCTCTCTCTCTCGACAATGTCGATGGTGATGGTGATTATAATGATGACAATAGCTCATCTCTCTCTCTCTCTCTCTCTCGACAATGTCGATGGTGATGGTGATTATAATGATGACAATAGCTCATCTCTCTCTCTCTCTCTCTCTCTCTCTCTCTCGACAATGTCGATGGTGATGATGATTATAATGATGACAATAGCTCATCTCTCTCTTTCTCTCTCTCTCTTCTCTCTTGACGCTGGTGATGGTGATTATAATGATGACAATAGCTCATCTCTCTCTCTCTCTCTTCTCTTTCTCTTGACAATGACGATGGTGATGGTGATGGTGATTATACTGATGACAATAGTTCATCTCTCTCTCTCTCTTGACAATGGTGATGGTGATGATGATGATAATGATGATGATGGTGATGGTAGTGGTGGTGGTAGTGATGGTGGTTACGTTTGATGATGAAGATGATGATGATGGTGATGGTTATAATGTAAGCAATGAAAATAGGAAATTGGTAGAATTAATTAGACAATAAATCAGGTTGGAGAATTGATAAAATAATTAATTAAGGTGATAATTGCATCGACTATTGAACAGTTTGGTAAATAACAGAAATAGTCGACATTGTGGCATAAGGGTTAACTATATAGAACCATCTATATTTATCTATCTATCTACTTATTTATATTTATTTCTATATAACTATCTGGTTATGTCTCTCTCTCTGTCTCTGTCTTCCCTATATATATATATATATATATATATATATATATATATATATATATATAGGGATATATATATATCATTATTATCATCATTGTTTAACGTCTATATGTTTATTATAAAGTGAAATGACAGGAGGCTAAATATGTTGAATTTCTTTAATTTTGTATTACTATAAACACTATGCGCATTTCAGTGGCTAGGTTGCGTAACCTCATCAGGTGTAAATTGCGTAATAGTTGTATACCAACAGAATGATGGTAAGCTTTAAGGAAACAAGGAAAGAAAAACAAAGAGGAAAAAGTGTGCGCTATGCTTTTGACCCAGAGACAGACATAGTAGCATGCTGCCACATTGCTCACCCGCCCCTCTCTCTATATATATAGAAAGAGATGGATAGGTAGGTAGATAAATAGATAGATAGGTAGATTTCTTTATTTGCTACAATGATACACAAGAAATGGGACATTACAAGAAGTGATGGTAGGGGTTTTATAAATAATTGTGTAAACAAATTTAACAATTATAAATAAACAATTGAAATCCCCAATAGTGGGGGAATGTTACTGGAGGGTTGTTTTACACCCCGTAGATAGAACAACTCTGAACACCAGGAGCACGTTTTGTAAGTGCTGCCGTCTTCCCTCTTTTGTTTTCTTCAACCTACCGCTTTATATATAGAGAAGACCTATTCACTCGAGCCATTTCCGCTACATTCACCCACTTTTCAGTGAATTTACTGTGGTGCAGCAACTCTCTCTCTCCACCTTCACCTTCCTTTTGAAGTAGTATTTAAAGAAGGGGATGAGTTGTTGTGTCCGGAGAGGAAGGTGTTTGCCCTTAG
>OZ024761.1:28634556-28639556 GCA_964016885.1 Eledone cirrhosa
TGTAAAATAATTACATACACACACGTATGTATATATTTATATATACACACACATATATATATATATACACACACACACACACATATGTGGGGTTTTTTGTGTCATGTTTTATACTCTGTCAATGTGTGTCTATATGTATATATATAACTGTTAGTGTATTTATGTATACATGTCTATGTGTGTATGTATGTTCTATTGTTGATGTTATGTGTGTATGTGCATGAATATATCTTTATGTTAATGTAACTTTCCATGTTTGTTTTAAATGTTTGTATAAGTGTGTGTGTGTGTATGTAAAACAATCTTGATTACTTCGGCTCTTCAAATATGTATGTATATGTGTGTACATATATGGGTTTCTCTATATAAATGTCTGTGTGTAGTACATGTACTTATATATATATATATATATATATATATATATATATATATATATATATATATATATACATATATTTGTAAATAAGACCATTATTGCTCCAATCAGTCTACTAACACTCAGCAAAAACCCTAAACCGAATGCCAACTTCTTTCCATGGCCCCTGCCAAACAAACCGTACTCAGTCTCTGAATTCGGCAAATCAAACCTAGACCACCTATTCTCCCAAACATATGTAAATCTGGTTGGTGTTAAGAAGGGCATCCAGCCATAGAAAACCTGCCAGAGACACTACCGTACAAGCGAGACACAGTCTCCAGACTAATCCCGATTCAAATGGAACAAAACCGTCTAACCCATGCTAGCAAGGAAGATGGACGTTAAATGGACGTTAAATGATGACTTTGCCTTTCATCCTTACGGGGTCGATAAAATATAGTACCAGTAATGCACTGGGTAATTTCCGGCCTTGTGCCTAAAGTAGAAACAATTATCATTTTACGTCCGCTTTTCCCTGCTTAGCCTATACTCTGCCAATGTATTGAGTAACTTTTTTAACAGCTGTTATTCCACCACCCCTGTTCACAACTTGGGAATCTATTGCATGTATATATATATTTATATATAGAAAAAAAGAAATTAAAAGATGGTTAAAAAAGGTCCATATATTTTATGCGCATTTCGAAAACAAGATCATCCTGGGACAAAAATTGTGTTCTCATCAGATAAAATAAGGTAACATGATATGAGGCCTAAAAACACTTGTCAACAAGAAAGTGTGCAGTCCACATATGACAAAAATATAAGAGTAAGAGAAAAAATAGGAAAAATGAAGAAAAGGAAAGAAGAAAGAAAAAGGAAAAAGAAATAGAAGAAAGGAAAAAGAAATAGAAGAGAGGAAAGGAGAAAGAGAAAGAGAGAGAGACTTTTGATCAGGAACGCTGTCAAAATGAAGACAGCTGTAAATAACGTGTGTGTGTGTGTGTGTGTGTATATATATATATATATATATATGTGTGTGTATGTATTAAACGACATCAGAAGGCCAGACTAGAAAAACATGCTTAAAAATGTTAATTCCATGAAATCACTATACATATTTCGATGGCCCAGCTCCATCATCTAAATATGATACAAGACAGATTGATGTCATCAAGCAACTTAGATAGAATTACAAAACAGGGTTATGTTGAACCCAAACAAATCATGGAAGAGAGGGAAAAGAGAATAGGAAATTGAAAAATGAAAATTTGATTCGGGGACTGCCTGTAAAAAAATTGTTACATTCTGAATTTAAATCTTGCTGAGGTTAGCCTTTTTTTTTTCATTCTTATGGGTTTGATAACAAAGTACCAATAATGTACTGGGGTCAATTTAATCAAGTTTTCCTTCCCCCAAAAGCCTTGTGCTTAAATCAAAACCCATTATTTTTAATCAATTCACCTGAATACTGCAATCAGTATACCTGATTTAATAAAGTTAGTTTAAATACAATCTGAGAGCAGTCAGTTAATAATAGAGTGAATGTAACTGAAGAGTCTATAATGACATTTGAAACTTTTAGTGCAGCTGATCCTGTTTTATCTTTGCACAGTAAAGCTGTATTGACAGAAGAACAGTCTTTGTAAAGAACTGTCTTACGTGTTGTGATATCTCTAGTTAGTTTACATCTGCAGTGTGAGGTAACTTTCTAATTACTGTACAGCTGATGTGAAAGTTAACTTTCTTGAAGTGAGGGCTACATACATATATACACAATATAGAGAGATAGATAGATAGATAGATATTGTAAGATATATGTAAACTATAATTGTATTATATATAAGAAAACTGTTATCTACGAGTGTATAATATATATGTGGAAGGATGTGGCCTAGTTGTAATGGTGTTGGACTTATGATCATAACGTTGTGGGTTGGATTCCTGGTTTGCATGTTGTGTTCTTGAGCAAAACACTTCATTTCACGTTGCTCCAGTATACTCAGCTCAAAAATGAGTGCCAGCAATAGCTGGGGGTTTAACCCTGCAATGGACTGGTGTCCTGTCCAGGATTGTGTCTTGTACTCTCAGTCGCTTCTTGAGCCTTCTGGCTTAAGACAGACATTAGACTTTTTTAGATATTTATATATATATATATATACAGAGAGAGAGAGAGAGAGTTAGTTTCACAACAAATTAACAAACCATATTCGAGGACACGCGTTTCACCTAGCGGATTTCAAGTGAGGTTGTGCTGCTGAGAACAGAAGTGTATATGACGTAGATAGACAGATCATTACATTGCAGAAAAATCCTCCTCTTCAGTAATGGTGTAGCCTGGCCAAAGAAGTCAACTACCTCAATCAAAACTATTTGATGTCTTAATGGAATCATTTGATAGTGCTGATGTATGCAATTTGGTTGGATTATATATTTTGTGGATTGGCAGTATCGGTAGAGGGTCGGACGCCATGCTTTCCAGCATAGTTACGTCCCTTTACGATCTGAGTTCAAATCAAGCCGAGGTTGACTTTGCCATTCATCCTTACGGGGTCGATAAAATAAAGTACCAGTAATGCACTGGGTAATTGCTGGCTTTGTGCCTAATGTAGAAACAATTATATATTTTACATACGTTGCAAGTCAGATTCCCAGACTTCGACATGGGTTTATACCTTGACGACAGTCTGACCCTATCGAGCCATAAAAGCGGTCATGACTTTGACTGTTTTAGAAAAGACCTATTAGTTATGTTCAACGAGTTAGTATTGATCAACACTGTAACCACAAACCTGACTAGGGTAGATTATTTAAACATCAACTTAGACCTTCGCACGCACACATTCAGACCTTTCCACAAACTTACTGAGAAGATAACCTATATCTATATACAGAAAGATTCATGTCACCCACCTTTGGTCTTTAAAAACTTTGTTAAAAGTATCAGTACTAGGATTTGTAATATTTCTTCTAGCAAGGCCATCTTTGACAGGGAAACACCTTATTATAAGTCTGTGTTAGCCAACAGCGTCTTCACTGATAAAATTTCTTACTCCCCTCCTAATCACACTACCAGTAGAAATTAAAAAATAGTTTGGTTCTGTCCACTCTTCTTACTCAGTGTTAGCATCAATGAAGGTAGGAAATTCTTGGCACTCCTAGACAAACACTTCCCCACAGGACATAAATATAGACCTATCTTCAATAGACACAGGGTAAAACTCAGATATTCCTGTGCTAAAAATATAAAAGCACACATGGCTATCAACCCCAAGAACTCACCCCCACCCCTATGCTATTGCAGAAGGCTAGAAGTATGCCCCCTTCCACAATAGTATAACATACCCACAGTAGTCTATAAGGCTGAAGTTACATCTACTTGACAAAACCAACAGCAGGAGGTCAAAATATATGTAAGCATGGTGGAGGGCCGGTTTAAAGAATGCTTCCTTAACCATTAGACAACATTTAGACACTCTGGTAAGTGCCATGAAGCTAGCAAGCCACCTATGGTCATTCAAAGATGCAGACATCGATTACTCCATTCAATAGAAAGTTCTAACCATACAGAAATGGGAATTTGTCTTGTAGGCTTGTTATCGATGAAAGAATGAATATTTTGCAGATATTGCATAATAGTGCTTATGTCAACACAAGATCAGATTTGTTTAATCACTGCCCTTACTCGGTGAAGTACACGTTATGTAACTATAAAGACCCAGGAAAAATCTTACCTAGAATGAACTAACTCAAACAAAAATCGTCCTTGAGTATGGTTTTCTAATTTGTTGTGGAACTAACTCTATACCGAACTCGTCCTCTGGACTGAGTGCCCTACTTACAATTGGTATAACCTCCTGTCTTTTAACATAACATGATGGACCTGTTATTTTTATCTAAAGGTATTTTTTCCAATTCCAACCCACCCGTCCCCTCAATCTATCTTATTTCTCATTCTTTCTTCTGATAAAAGACTAGCGTCCGAAACGTTAAGACCCTCTTCCTGCTATATCATGCATTAACCTAATATATGCCTTCCATATACTGTACCGATTGTGTTGTTATTTCTGATTACTTTTTACATATATATATATGGTTACTTTTTACATATATATATATAGGGTGAAAGCAGCGATTCTTTGCTTAAACTTTAATCTGTTATTTTAATAAATATTTGCTCTACGGTTCTTATATATTTGATATATATGTATCCTTATCGAGCCCTCTTTGGATTTTAGTCTTCAAATTTATTCTTATTACTATATATATATATTATTATTATTACTATATATATATATCAAACATCAAATAAACTATACTGAATAAAATATATAACTATCATTAAATTATTTAAAATGAAATATATTGCATAATACTTGAGAATATCGAATGATATTAACAGATTTATAAAGTCATATTATGATCATGATTATATGTATGTCCACATTTCCGTGCTGGCATGGGTTGGACAGGATTTTTGAGGCAGTTCTCTTTGCTTTTACATCCAAATACCCTCACTGATGCCAACACTTTTAGCTGACTTTTACAAGAATGCAGTAATACGGTGCACCTATTCTAAAAAACTGGGATACACACTGCACACTATTTTCTTAAACCATTTAAAATAAAATGTGCTACAAAC
>OZ024761.1:28642056-28644556 GCA_964016885.1 Eledone cirrhosa
TACTTAATCTCTTCATATGAGCGGGAGAGAGTGTGCGAGAGAGGTGGGGTTAACCCCAGTGCTTCCCTGATACTGGCCATGGTAGAATTTCCACTGAGAGTAGAGAGAGGAAGCAGAGAAAGAGATGGAGAGATGAGAAGGAAAGGAGAGAGAAAGAGGGAGGTGAGAGGGGGTGATAGGGGAGGGAGGTGGGGAATGGTGTGTGGGGCGGAAAGAGAGAGGGAGGCAAGGTGAAGGCGCAAAGGAAGATGGAGGAGAGAAGGTGGGGAAAAGGAAGAGATAACGAGGAGAGAGAGAGGGAAAGAGGAAGAGTGAGAGAGAAGGAATTAATCCCTCAGGGATTACTGGTACCTCATTTACCGACCCTTAAAGGAGAAAAGGCAAAGTTGACCTCAGTGCAATTTTAACAGGGTACAAAATGTTCGTAAGAATACTGCAATGCATTTGTTCAGATGCCCTAAATTTTCTGACAATTTGGTGCCCCATAAAAAGATATTGGAAACAAAAGGGAGCACATAAATGGAAGTAGATTGAAACAAAGAAAGAAGCCATTACCTGTATTTTTTGTGAACTGTTATAGCTGTTTGGCCTTGATGCTCTCTCAGCTTTCGGTCCAAGCATATGGCGCTGTTAGAGGCATTGTATTCGTGAAGGCGAAACGATTCGTGTTGTTTGAAGTTTTTGTCATAGCTGTTGTCTGACGTACAATGAGCTTCTTTGGCCCTAGAAAAAAAACAGAAAACATAATAATAATAATAATTGCCTTCTAATAGATGTATCAATCACCACAGATAACAATATATCTATCAAGGAAGTAGAGAAATTCTCCAAATATAAAGATCGAGAGATAGAAATAACTCGAATGTGGAAAATGAAAGCAGAAACAATACTAAGTACTTACAAATATATACAGTACTACTAGGCACTGCAGACATATTACGAAAATTACTATCAATACAATAGAAACATCAGCAAAAACTACACTGCACATACCCAAGGCACACAGAGCTGTGCTCAGTAAAGCAGTAATGATGCACAATAAAAATAATCATGGAAATAATAATAATTGTTTCTACTTTAGGCACAAGGCCAGCAATTACCCAGTGCATTACTGGCACTTTATTTTATCGACCCTGTAAGGATGAAAGGCAAAGTTAACCTCCCTTACCGGTCTCTCTCCCTCTTTCTCCATTTTTTCCTCCTTTCTTTTTATCTCTTCCACTGGTTTCTATCTATCTATCTATAATAATAATAATAATTGTTTCTACTTTTGGCACAAGGCCAGCAATTAACTCTTTATTTTATTGACCCCATAAGGATGAATGACAAAGCTAACCTCGGCGGGATTTGAACACAGAATGTAAAGAGACATAACTCTATGCTGCAAAACATGATGTTCGATGCTCTACCAATACTTCCAATCTGATAATAATAATAATAATAATGCTTTCTTTATTAACCACAAGGGTTTACACAAAGTAGACATTAAGGACAGTACAGGACAATACAGGACGGTGCAAATGGGCATTTCTGCGTGTAAAAAAACAAAAAAACAGAGGATGTAACAAAAAAAAGAACAATGAAAAATTCCCTAATAGAGGGGGGGGGGGGAGACTTCCGAGGGCCATCATCGAGAAAGCCCATTAAAAAGCCATGGTGACCATAGTTGGGAATTTAGATTGATTTGATGGCAGAGGCATTAAACATATATATATATATATATATATATATATATATAGTTAAAAGAATAGAGGTGTATATATATTATCATCATCATCATCATCATTTCATTTTACGTCCACCTTTTCCCTGCTTGCAAGGGTGGGACGGGAACTGATTCTGGTTTGATTTCTACAGCTGGATGCCCTTCCTAACACCAACCTCATTTACAGTGAGTGCTGGGTGCTTTTTTGCCGTGGCACCTCTACGACCACTTTGCAGTGGAATGATAGGGACCCCAGTCCCTATCATCTCATTTCTACAGCTGAGTAAACTGGAGCAATGTGAAATAAAGTGTCTTGCTCAAGGAAGCAACACATCACTCGGTCTGAGAATTGAACTCACAACCTTTCGATTGCAAGGCCAATGTTCTAAGCCATGTATATATATATATGTGTGTGTGTGTGTGTGTGTGTGTGAAAAGCATACTTAAAAAAACACAGATGATGAGGTTCAATGAAGATATATATTAGTTTCATGTTCAATATAGTAGTAAAAGTCTTAACGTTTCAGACACTAGTCCTTCATCAGAATATAAAAAGGGAAATTACAGAAGAAATATAAATATAAATAAGAGGGACAGAAATGAAAAAGAAAATTCTTTGAGAAAAAAAGAAGATACAGCAACATGTTGGCTTTGCTTTGTTACATACAAAATAGGTTCAACCTGTATATATAATTAAAGAGAGAGGTTAGACTGCATAGAACTATGTAAAATTGTGTTTTTAGAAATACACTTATTTTATATAGTCTATTCTCGCAGCTTCCACAATCCTTTAAT
>OZ024761.1:28647056-28652056 GCA_964016885.1 Eledone cirrhosa
TTTGTAGAGCCTCTGACTAAGTATCTTACACATCCACATGCACACACATAAATACGCACACACACACAGTCACTCGCACACACACACAGTCACTCACACATCCATACACAAATGTACTTGCATATACTTATGTATGTATCTACAAATATATATATATATATATATATATATGTATACATATATATATATATACATACATACATACATACATACATACATATATACACAAACATTTATATAAAAATAAAATTATACTCTAGTTCTTTGCTCAAACATAACAGATACATGAATGTATTTGTACGCTTTATATTGAATAATAACAATATTTGATTCATTTGCAAACAAACGGCCTCATTATGTTGTATCTTTTACATGGCCATCATCATCCTTTTATTCTAGCAGTGACAGAGAGAAACAAAGGATTGCAAACGAATTAAATATTATTATTATTCGATGAGTTCAAATCCCGCCAAGGTTAAACTTTACCTTTCATCCTTACGGGGTCGATAAAATAAAGTTCCAGTTTACATTGGGATAATTGGTGGCCTTGTGCCAAATGTAGAAACCATTATTATTCGATATAAAACTGATGAATGCATTTACATACATATATATATATAGTAATAATAATAAATGTGAAGACTAAAATCCAAAGAGGGCTCGATAAGGATAAATATATATCAAAATGATATAATGAGTTTCAGAAGATCCCGTTAAGGGTGAAAGCAGCGATTCTTTGCTTAAACTTTAATCTGTTATTTTAATATATAAATATATATATATATATATATATATATATACGGGGTAACAAATAATAGTTAGATGCAGTCCACTTAGGTATAGTCCAGTTATGGTATTCCAGGTAGTGGATGATATCAACGCTTGGCTTGGTTTGACTCAACTAGGCGTTTTCATAATGATGCTGCGGGTATGCTGTAATTCCTGACTGGTTATAATTTTGTATTGGCGATCGAGTAACGTGAAAACAAGCGAATAGCGATCTCTAGACCTACCAGTTCAGAGAAACAATTGTCAGCTATGAGATTAAAAACCTTTTTTGTATAGCAAACCATGTCAACCTTCTTTCCTGATTTATATATATATATATATATATATATATATATTGTGGTTGGTGTTAGGAAGGGCATTCAGCTGTACAAATCCTAGCCAAAATACAGTTCCATTTGAGCAAGATATGGCACGGCCAGCTGGCCAGATTTGTCTCATGATACGGGTAAATCATCTAACCCATGCAAGCATGGAAAAATAGACGTTAAAACGATGATGGTGATGCTCCATGCGCATTACATGTCCATACCATCGCAGTCTCCTCTCCTGCACACAACAATTTATCCCTCTTATACACAGTTTCTCTCTCAACACATCCATATATATATAGTCTCGGATCCCATATAATAGTGGTTGGGTTAGAATAAGCTGGGGGAAGGGGTGGACATTTCATTTGCTTAAATTCTTATAAGCAGGCAGGGGAGGGGGTTAAATGGGGAGGTTGGGAAATCAGTAATTGTGTTGGGTTGGGAAATCAGTAATTTGTAAATATGGGATTTCTTGTAATGTTCTTTTTATTGTCACATGTAATGCTGTTTAATATAAAATAAAATTATTATTAGATTCTTCAGCTGCTGTATCAATATGAATTACTTACAATAAAATTTTGCTGGAGATAGATTAGCAAAATTTAATAAGCAGGTGCTTTGGAAAAATCTGAAAAGTTAATAAGCAAGGGGTATATATATATATGTGTGTGTGGGTGTGTAAATATTTATTTATGTGTGTGTGTATATATATATATATATATATATATATATTTATATATATATATATATATATGTATATGTATATCTATATATATATATATGTGTATATATATATATATGTGTATATATATATATATATATATGTGTGTGTGTATGTGTATATATATATATATTTGCCTCAAGTGGGACAATTTCCGTCTAAACCTATGCTAGCATGGAAGACAGACGTTAAACGATGATGATGATGATGAGGATGATGCTGATGATGATGATATATATATATATACCCATATCTCAAGAGGACGTCTTCATGCATTACCATTATGTCTTACGACTTTTTGAAGGCATTATTTGGTTGTAATTTTTTTCGAAATAATTAAATATTAACATCTGTATCCACAGATTGATATTTCTCAGTTTCAGAAGATCCCACTTTTGAGTGAAAGCAGAAATCGTTCAGTTGAATTTTTAATCTGAGTTAATAATAAATGAAGAAAGCCGCATTAGAAGTAGACCAAGAAAGACCAGATCAGAGAGGGCGAGAGCTGATCTCAAAATCGCTGAGACTCACAGAAAAGATCACAAAGGAAGAAAGCAAGTGGAGTACTGTACTGAAAAGGACCTGTCGAGCTCATGCAAGCATAGAAAAACATGTAAAAACATTGATACCAAAGCCAACACATGTTCAAATGTGACACTTTATTCTCACTCTGTTCTGAGTTCAAATTTTACTATGGTATACTTGGATGGTTAACCTAACTGTTACCATCTTGTGCCACATAAAACCACATTAACAAGACATACTTGAAAATAACAAAACAGCATTTAAATCACCGACAGTCGATTGACTTTTTGTCAAATCAGACTGGGGAAACAATGTTTCCATTGGTCTTTCCAATTGCTAATACTCTCTATCGGTCACAACTCCAGGTAGAAGACGCAACATGAAATAAAGTGTCTTGCACAAGGACATAACGCATCACCCAGTCCAGGAATTGAACTCACAACCTCACGATTGTAAATCTAATTCTCTAACCACTCAGCCACATGCCTTCACACTTAAACGATATCACATCAAAAATTAAAGCCATTTCTCTAATACTAAAAATGTTCACCAGTTAAGGTACTATAAACATCTGAATTCACAAACTCTTTTTAAAATGTCTTTTGGTAAAGGATGCTAAGGGTAAATGTTAATATGTTGTGCTGTTTAACACCACCACCTGGTCCTCAGGTACCTTTAGCAGAGTCCACTCTGTTTAACACCACCACCTGGTCCTCAGGTACCTTTAGCAGAGTCCACTCTGTTTTACACCAGCTCCTGGCCCTCAGGTACCTTTAGCAGAGTCCACTCAGTTTAACACCAGCTCCTAGTCCTCAGTTACCTTTAGTAGAGTCCACTCAGTTTAACACCAGCTCCTGGTCCTCAGTTACCTTTAGCAGAGTCCACTCTGTTTAACACCAGCTCCTGGTCCTCATGCACTGTTGGCAGAGTCCACCACTTGGCCCTTGGATGGTAGACTTAATCTGTCATCCTATTTAACACCATCACTAGCCCTTCTGTTCTTCCACCCCGTCCTGACTCCTCTCAGCCTCAGAGTATCTTGGAAATTTATCGTGGGCACTGCCCTTCTCTCAATGACTGAAGAGTAACATTTAAAAAATCCTCTCCCCTCACCCTCCCTTCGAGATGAATTCAGAAAAGGTACCAAATGTATTGATAGCTTGACATTCTATTGACTCAACCAGTTGCAATAATTCCTTCCCATTAATGCTGCTGCTAGCACAGATTATAAATTATAAAACAGAATAATAATAATCCACACACACACACACATATATATATATATATATAGAGAGAGAGATAGATCGATTTAGATATATATACATGCATATACACATATATGTAAACATGAATAAATATATATATATATATATATACATATATAAATATACATATATACATATATAAATATATATACACACACACACAAATATATATATATATATATAAATATATACACACACATATATATATATATATATATACACATACATATATATATAGAGAAATATATTAAATGTGAAATATATATATATATATATATATATATAAATATATATACATATATATATATATATACACACACATATACATACACATATATATATACATATATATATAAAATATGAAAAATACATATATATATATATATATATAAAGAATAAATAATAGAATAAATGTATAAAGTAAATTTAATATATAAAACAAATAATTTGGTCTTTTAAATCGGATTTAAACAAAAGAAATTCCAAAGTAAATTTTCAGCTTTAGTTTACATTTGTGTGTGGCAGAGAATTGGTTTATTGTACAACTCAAACAATGAAACATGTTTTAAGCTGAATGGTTGGTAGGAGAGAGAGAGGTGGTAGGTGGTGTGGTGTGGGAGAGAGGCTGGTGGTGGTGGTGCTGGTGGTGTAGGGCAGAGTTGTGGTGTGAAGGAGAGAGGGTGGTATGGTGGTGGTGGTGGTGGTGGTGTGGGGTGGTGGTGGTGGTGGTGGTGGTGGTGGTGTGGGGCAGAGTTGTGGTGTGGGGCAGAGTTGTGGTGTGGGGCAGAGTTGTGGTGTGAAGGAGAGAGGGTGGTGGTGGTGGTGGTTGTGGTGTGGGGCAGAGTTGTGGTGTGAAGGAGAGAGGGTGGTGGTGTGGGAGAGAGGGTGGTGGTGGTTTAGGGGAGAGTTGTGGTGTGAAGTATGAAGTAGAGAGAGGTGGTGTGGGAGTTGTGGTGTGGGAGAGAGGGTGGTGGTGGTTTGGGGGAGAGTTGTGGTGTGAAGTAGAGAGAGGTGGTGTGGGAGAGGGTGGTGGTGTGGAGGAGAGAGATAGAGAGAGAGGGAGTGAGGGAGGTGGTGTGTGAGGAAAGATGGGAGAGGGGAAGATGGGGGAAGGGATAGAGGGAGAGAAAAAGAGAGAGAGAGAGGGGAGAGTGAGCAAAGAGAAGATGGATCAATGGATGGATTGATGGAGAGATGGAGGTGTGGGCTACAGAGAAGATGAGTGTTGGTGATGCTGGCGGTGGGGTTGATGTGGTGGTGGTGGTGGGGTTGATGTGGTGGTGGTGGTGTGTGTGTGGGGAGTGGGGGTCGTTGGAGGCATGTTATTGGTGGTGTCACTGTTGTTGGTGTTGTCGGTGATGGTGGTGGAGGCCATAGTTGTGGTGGTGATGG
>OZ024761.1:28657056-28664556 GCA_964016885.1 Eledone cirrhosa
ATTGGTGGTGGTGATGGCAGTGGTATTGGTGGTGGTGGTGGCAGTGGTATTGGTGGTGGTGATGGCAGTGGTATTGGTGGTGGTGATGGCAGTGGTATTGGTGGTGGAGATGGCAGTGGTGGTGGTGATGGCAGTGGTATTGGTGGTGGTGATGGCAGTGGTATTGGTGGTGGTGGTGGCAGTGGTATTGGTGGTGGTGATGGCAGTGGTATTGGTGGTGGAGATGGCAGTGGTGGTGGTGATGGCAGTGGTATTGGTGGTGGTGATGGCAGTGGTATTGGTGGTGGTGGTGGCAGTGGTATTGGTGGTGGAGATGGCAGTGGTGGTGGTGATGGCAGTGGTATTGGTGGTGGTGATGGCAGTGGTATTGGTGGTGGTGATGGCAGTGGTATTGGTGGTGGAGACGGCAGTGGTATTGGTGGTGGTGTATTAGTGGTGTTGGTATATTGGTAGTGGTAATGGCAGTGGTGTTATTGGTGGAGTTGATATTGGTGGTAGCGATGGCGGTTGTCATGATTGGTGGTGGTGTAGTGGTGATTGGTGGTGGTGTAGTGGTGATTGGAGGTGTAAAAGGAAGAGGAGGGGTATGAGATGAGAGAGAGAGAGAGAGAGAGAGAAGGTAGAGGAGATGTGAAAGAGAGGAGGTGGTAGGAGATGTGAAAGAGAGAGGAGAGGTAGATGTGAAAGAGAGGAGGTGGTAGGAGATGTGAAAGAGAGGAGGTGGTAGGAGGTGTGAAAGAGAGAGAGGGGAGGTAGGAGGTGTGAGAGAGAGAGAGAGAGAGAGAGAGGGGGGTAATAACAGCAATGAAAGACAGAAATTGAGATCGGAAATATAGAAAATTATATAAAAAAAAATATATGGCAACAAAATCCACAAAAATAAATTAAAAATATTAAAATTTGAAAGGATCCACAAAAATAGAAATCTGTAATGTTGTTGTTGTTACTGTTGTTGTTGTTGTTGGTGTTGTTACTATTGTTGTTGTTACTGTTGTTGTTGTTGTTGTTGTTGTTACTGTTGTTGTTGTTGTTACTGTTGATGCTGTTGTTACTGTTGTTGTTACTGTTGTTGTTGTTGTTACTGTTGTTGTTGTTACTGTTGTTGTTGTTACTGTTGTTGTTACTGTTGTTACTGTTGTTACTGTTGTTACTGTTGCTGTTGTTACTGTTGTTGTTACTGTTGTTGTTGTTACTGTTGTTGTTACTGTTGTTGTTACTGTTGTTGTTACTGTTGATGCTGTTGTCATTGCTTTTGATGTTGTTACTGCGATTGTTCTTATTACTGTTGTTGCTGTTGCTGTTGTTGTTGTTGTTGTTGTTGATCTTATTGCTGTTGTTGTTACTGTTGTAATTGTTGCTCTTATTACACACTTGTTATTA
The DNA here is from genome assembly GCA_964016885.1 of Eledone cirrhosa. NCBI lineage: Eukaryota > Metazoa > Mollusca > Cephalopoda > Octopoda > Eledonidae > Eledone > Eledone cirrhosa. The sequence goes on from OZ024761.1 coordinate 28,658,437, forward strand.
CTGTTGTTGCTGTAGTTGTTGTTGTTGCAGTTGTTGTTGTAGTTGTTGCAGTTGCTGTAGTTGTTGTTGTTGTAGTTGTTGATGCTGTAGTAGTTGTTGTTGTAGTTGTTGTGGTTATTAGTGTTGTCATAAGTGTTGCTCTTATTGCAATTGTTATTTTTGATGCTATTGTTGTTAATGTGACTTTTGCTGCTGCTGTCGCTGCTGTTGTTATTGTCGTTCTTATTGTTTAAAGCTGTTATTGCTGCTGCTGCTATTGTTAACAGCTTTAACTGCTGCTGTTGGTGGTACTTTAATTGTTGCTGATGTTGCTATTGCTGCTGCTGCTGCTGTTGTTGTTGCTGTTGTTGTTTTAACGAGTTTAACATGTTTAGTGAAACGAATCTTCATTAAGAGCTTAAACTTTCCATTGGAAATACATTAACAAGATTTAACTTCTATTGAAACTTACCCCCACCCCCCACACACACACACACTCACACAACCTCCTCTACCACCACTATATGTACTACTACCATCTCTTCCAGTCAGGAACCATCTAAACCACCACCAGCACCACCACCACTAGCAGCACAAGCCACACACCTATACACCACCACAACCACCACCTCCAAAAGGCACACACCATCTATACCACCACCAACACCACCTCCACCAACAGGCAAACACCATCTATACTACTACCACCACTAACACCACCAGCCACACACCATCTATACCACCACCAACACCACCTCCACAACCACCACCAGCCACACACCATCTATACCACCACCAACACCACCTCCACAACCACCACCAGCCACACACCCTCCAAACCACCACTAACACCACCTCCACAACCACCACCAGCCACACACCATCTATACCACCACCAACACGACCTCCACAACCACCACCAGCCACACGCCATCTATACCACCACCACCACCACAACCACCACCGCCAAAAGGCACACACCATCTATACCACCACCACCACCAAAAGGCACACACCATCTATACCACTACCATCACCAACGCCACCAGGCAAACACCATTTATACCACTACCACCACTAACACCACCTCCACCACCAGCCACACACCATCTATACCACCACCACCTCCACAACCAAGCACATGCCATTTAAACTACCACCAACACCACTACCACTACCACCACTAAACATACACCTTAACTGCTTTCATCACAACCATTACACCACCACCATCATCATCATCATTGCTACCACTGTCAACAGATACATCATCATCATCATCACTACTACCATAACCATAATAAATACCATCACCACCATCATCATCATCACTATCCATCATCATCACCATCATCATCAACATCATAATCATTACTATCCATCATCATCACCACCATCATCACCATCACCATCACCATCACCATCACCATCACCATCACCATCACCATCATCATCACCATCACCATCACCATCACCATCATTACCAAGGGAAGTATTAAAGGGAACAGAAGAGGAAGTAGAAGAAAAAAAGAAAATGAAAAGGAGGAAAAGAAATAAGGATCAAGCAACAAAAGAAAGGGAGAGGGGGGAATACACTACGCCCCCCCCCCCCCCCTCCACACACACACACACCCACACCCAGTCAATCCTAAGTGAGTGTGTTGTAGAAAAACAAACACTTGGAAATAAAAGGCAAGACATCCTTGGTGATGGACAAATTATAGAGAATTACAATGTCAAACTTGATTTTGGGGTCTACTTCTAGGAGAGCAGGAGAGAGAGACGGCAGAGGCCGTGAAGGGGAGAGTTGGGTTCCTTTGTGTTCAGACCTGGTGTATATATATATATATATATATATATGTATATATATGTATGTATATGTATGTATGTATGTAAATGTATATATGTTTCACATATACACTAGGAGAGCAGGAGAGAGACGGCAGAGGCCGTGAAGGGGAGAGTTAGGTTCCTTTGTGTTCAGACCTGGTGTATATATATATATATATATATATATATATATGTATATATATGTATGTATATGTATGTATGTATGTAAATGTATATATGTTTCACATATACACTAGGAGAGCAGGAGAGAGACGGCAGAGGCCGTGAAGGGGAGAGTTAGGTTCCTTTGTGTTCAGACCTGGTGTATATATATATATATATATATATATATGTATGTATATGTATGTATGTATATGTATATATGTTTCACATATATACCAGGAGAGAGACGGCAGAGGCTGTGAAGGTTAGAGTTAGGTTCCTTTGTGTTCAGACCTGGTGTATATATATATATGTATGCAGTAGATGTACAGGGAAATTAGACAGTAGAAGTCGCACTGATAGACACATTTTTCAAATGCGAGAGGGCGCTATAGAAGTGGTGGATAGCTTCCGGTACCTAGGAGATCAGATTAGCATGGGAGGAGGGTGTTCCGAGGCCATAGTATCTAGAATAAGGACGGGTTGGAAGAAGTTTAGGGAGCTGCTTCCTCTGTTGACGAAGAAGGGTTTCTCCCTGCGTACGAAAGGCCGGTTGTATGATGCCTGTGTGAGGAGCGCGATGCTGCATGGTAGTGAGACATGGGCAGCTACCGCAGAAGATATGCGACGGCTGGAGAGAAATGAGGCAAGCATGCTCCGTTGGATGTGCAGTGTAAATGTGCGTGAACGACCCAGCATAAATGTGTTGAGAGAGAAACTGTGTCTGAGAGGGATAGAATGTAGTGTACGGGAGAGGAGACTGAGGTGGTATGGACATGTGATGCGCATGGAGGATGACCGATGGGTGAAGAAGTGCCAGGAAATGCCAGTTGAAGGAAGACGTGGTAGAGGTAGACCACGAAAAACATGGGCGGAGGTGGTGAGAACAGACCTCAGATCATTGAAGCTCACGGTGGAGATGACGAGGGACCGTGACGAGTGGAGAGATGCTGTGCTGAATAAGACCCGTCCCACCCTTGCAAGCAGGGAAAAGCGGACGTAAAATGATGATGATGATGATGATGATATATATATATATATATGTATGTATATGTATGTATGCATGTATATGTATATATGTTTCACATATACACTAGGAGAGCATGAGAGAGACGGCAGAGGCCGTGAAGGGGAGAGTTAGGTTCCTTTGTGTTCAGACCTGGTGTATATATATATATGAATGTATATATAGTGTATTTTGCAATACACTGTATGCTTAATTAAAAGCATTTCAAAGACCTTATGCTATTGTTTTAGAGTAGTGACAGACTCACTTACTTTAATTTCAGCAAACAGGGGGAGATAAAGCTGACAAGGCCTTGTTTCGCATTTATTGATGCTTATCAAAGCCAACTACTCCTCCTGTTTGCTGAAATCATGGATGTTTGGTTCTTATAGAATTCTACTAAATAATCAGGAACTGATTATACAGAGCAGTTGCCGATCAAGCAGATCTCCCCCCGTTTGCCGAAATTAAAGTAAGTGAGTCTGTCACTACTCTAAAACAATAGCATAAGGTCTTCGAAATGCTTTTAATTAAGCATACAGTGTATTGCAAAATACACTATATATACATTCATATATATATAGCTATTTCAGAGCACCAATTCTAATATATATGTATGTATGTATATGTATATATGTTTCATATACATACATACACTAGGAGAGCAGGAGAGAGACGGCAGAGGCAGTGAAGGTGAGAGTTAGGTTCCTTTGTGTTCGTACCTGGTGTATATATATATATGTATGTATGTATATGTATATATGTTTCACATATACACTAGGAGAGCAGGAGAGAGACGGCAGAGGCAGTGAAGGGGAGAGTTAGGTTCCTTTGTGTTCGGACCTGGTGTATATATATATATATATATATGTATGTATGTATATATATGTATATATCTTTCACAGACACACACTCACGTGTCTACAGTTTTTGTCATACTCGTAGACTAAACCATGCTTGACAAACTCATTGAAAAAATCCAATCACAACCACATCACACATTGGTTTATAGTTTAAAAAGCCGGCATTTGTGATCAATAGCTGTCCCTCTTAAGTACAATATTATTGGCCAAAGCCTGGACACACAAACACTAATTCCCATTTTATATCATTATTATTGTATACGCACACACACACCAAACATATATGTGTATATATATATATATACATATATATATACACACAATATATGTTTCTACAATAGTTTTAAGTATATCCTGTAGACTATACATTTTATGGGATTAGTATACTCTTTTACTCTTTTACCTGTTTCAGCCATCCGGCTGAGGCCATGCTGGGGCACCGCCCTTGTTATATATATATATAAAGTTTAAAGTCTGTCTTAAGCCAGAAGGCTCATTTGGCCGGTACTTATCCCAGTTTCATGGTGTGAAGCGACTGAGAGTACAAGACTGCCCCCTGGACAGGACACCAGTCCATCGCAGGGTTAAACCCCCGGCTATTGCTGGTACTCTTTTTCAGCTGAATATACTGGAGCCACATGAAATGAAGTGTTTTGCTCAACAACACAACACGTAACCCAGGAATCGAACCCACGATATTATGATTGTAAGTCCAACACCCTTACACTAGGCCACATGCCTCCACACACACACACACACACACACACATATATATATATATATATTGTCCAAGGGAAAGGCTTGGTACAGTGATGTCACAACTCATTTCTACAGCTGAGTAAACTGGAGCAAAGTGAAATAAAGTGTACACATCATCCTGTCTGAGAATCGAACTCACAACCTCAAGATTGCAAGCCCAATGCTCTAACCACTAAGCCATGTGATTCATATACATGCAAAGATATATATATATATGAATACACGCACATACATACATATACATATATATATATGTGTACATATATATTGATATATATATATATATATATATATATACACACACATAATATACGTATACATATATACATACACATACACACACAATATACATATACATATACATACATAATATACATATACATTTATACATATACCCAAACATACATATATATACATACCCAAACATATATATATACATACACACAAACATACATATATACATACCCAAACATACACACATATATACATACACACAAACATACATATATACATACCCAAACATACACACATATATACATACACACAAACATACATATATACATACCCAAACATACACATATATATACATACACACAAATATACATATATACATACCCAAACATACACATATATATACATACACACAAACATACTCAAACATATATATATACATACACACAAACATACATATATATACATACCCAAACATACACATATATATACATACACACAAACATACCCAAACATATATATATACATACACACAAACATACATATATACATACACACAAACACACCTATATATATATACATACACACAAACACACATATATACATACCCAAACATACACATACCCCAAAACACACACACACATCTAAACACCTATATATCATACATACATATATTTACATAGCATATATATATATATATATATATATATATATATATATATATATATATATATATAAAATATAAGATCAAAAGATGGTTAAAAGAGTTCCATGTATTTTATTATGCGCATTTCAAAAACAAATATCATCCAGGGACGATATTTGCGTTCTCATCAGATGAAATAGGGAGACATGATATGAAGCTTAAAAAAGACACTTGTGAGCAAGGTAGTGTCTAAACAACATATGTCTTTTTTAAGCTTCATATCATGTCTCCCTATTTTATCTGATGAGAACGCAAATATCGTCCCTGGATGATATTTGTTTTTGAAATGCGCATAATAAAACACATGGAACTTTTTTAACCATCTTTTAATTTCTTCTTATATATACTCCAGTCCAATAAACTGGTGAGTGGTACTTATCCGATATTTGCATTGCTTTATTATGCTACAATAAAACTCACCTCCTACATATATATATATATACATGAATATATATATATATATATATATATATATACTGAGCGCTAACTCTTATATATATCATCATCATTTCATTTTACGTCCGCGTTTCCCTGCTTGCAAGGGTGGGACGGGAACTGATTCTGGCTTGATTTCTACAGCTGGA
>OZ024761.1:28684556-28687056 GCA_964016885.1 Eledone cirrhosa
CCACCACTACTACAACACCAGCACCACCACCACAACAACAATAACCATATACCATCACCTCTACCATCACCACCACTACTACAACACCAGCACCACCACCACCACCACCACAACAACCATCTCAACTATCTCAACCACCTCCACAATAACCATATACCATCACCTCTACCATCACCTCTACTACAACACCAGCACCACCACCACCACAACAACAACAACCATCTCAACTATCTCAACCACCTCCACAATAACCATATACTATCACCTCTACCATCACCACCACCACCTCTATCTCAACACCACCATCACAACAACAACAACAACCATCTCAACTGCCTCCACAACCACCACCACCACCACAACAACAAGAACACAATGACCTCCACAACACAACCACCACAATACAACCACCTACACCAGAATAACAACTGCCATCTCCACAGCCAGTTAAACAGCCAGGTCCACAACAACAACCACCACCACACAACCACCACCACACCAACTACAACGCAACCACCACCACACCAACTACAACACAACCACCACCACACCAACCATAACACAACACAACCACCACAACAACTACACCACAACCACCACCACACCAACTACAACACAACCACCACCACAACAACCACACCACACCAACTACAACACAACCACCACCACACCAACCATAACACAACACAACCACCACAACAACAACTACACCACAACCACCACCACAACAACCACACCACAACCACCACCACAACAACCACACCACAACCACCACCACAACAACCACACCACAACCACCACCACAACAACCACACCACAACCATCTCCACTAAATAAATATTTAAGAAAATAAACTATTACCACTACTGCTAATAATGGTTTCTTATATAGGCACAAGGTCAGTAATTTGGGGGGAGGGGAAAGTCGATTAAATTTACCCCAGTGCGTGACTGGTACTTTATTTTATCGGCCACGTAAATCGGTGGGATTTGAACTCAGATCATAAAGGGCCGTAACTCTATGCTGCAAAGCATAGCGTCCGACTCTACTGATACTGCCAATCCACCGCTCTTATAATAATAATAATAATAATAATAATAATGGTTTCTTATGTAGGTACAAGGCCAGTAATTTGGGGCGAGGGGAAAGTCGATTAAATCGACCCCAGTGCGTGACTGGTACTTTATTTTATCGACCCCATAAGAATAAAAGGCAAAGTTAACCTCGGCAGGATTTGAGCTCAGACCATAAAGAGCCGTAACTCTATGTTGCAAAGCATGGCGTCCAACCCTCTACCGACAATGCCAATAATAATAATAATAATGATTTCTTTATTGGCCACAAGGGCTGACATCAAGAAAAACATTACAGACGGCACAGGATGATACAGGACGGCACAAGACGGTACAGGATGGTACAGGACAGTACAGGATGGTACAGGACGCCACAAGACGGCACAAGACGGCACAGGATGGTACAGGACGGCACAGGACGGTACAGGATGGTACAGGACAGTACAGGATGGTACAGGACGCCACAAGACGGCACAAGACGGCACAAGATGGTACAGGACGGCACAGGACGGTACAGGATGGTACAGGACGGCACAAGACGGCACAGGTTGGTACAGGACGGTACAGGACGGCACAGGACGGCACAGGACGGTAAGATGTGGGTTTTGTGCGTGTAAAGATTTTTATAATAATAACAAAGGTTTCTGATTTAGGCACAAAGCCAACAATTTTGGGATAGGGGAAAGTCAATTAAATTGACCCCAGTGCATAACTGGCACTTTATTTTATTAACCCCGTAAGGATGAAAGGCAAAGTAACAATGACATGATTTGAACCCAGAAAGTAAAGGGTTAAAACTCTACGCTACAAAGCATGTTGTCCGATGCTCTACCAATATTCCCAATCCACAGTCATATGTGCCACCTTTAAACCTCCCCCTCCTCCCACCAATCCCACATCATATGCACCCCCTTTAAACCTTCTCCTCCCACCAACCCCACATCATGTGTCACCTTTAAACCACCCCCTATCCTCCCACCAATCCCCTACCCACACCAATCTCAGCCACCTCAACCTCCACCCACCTGCCCAAATCTCACACAAATTAATTGCCCCAATTAACCATCATCTGCTCACCACCTCCCACCCTCTGACAAATTAGTTGTCACTGATTGAGACCACATTTTTATTGATCAAATCATTGATTCATTGATAGATTCAACCTCATCTACAGTGTCTCCTAAACTACTCAGGCTAAAATCTCTACATTTCCTTTTTATGGATTCTTATAGATCACTATACAAATATTGATTAGTATCCAAATAAAAAAACTGATTGATATATTTTTGTTTTGTTTCGTTTTGTTTTCTGGTTATGGGTATCGATATTTTTATTTTATTTTTATTGTTTGTATTTTTGTGTCTGCTTCTGATATTTGAAATATTTTCCGGTTTTTTTTTATATTTATTTTTAAGCTTTCTGTTTTT
>OZ024761.1:28697056-28704556 GCA_964016885.1 Eledone cirrhosa
GGTGGTGGTGGTGGTGGTGGTGGTGGTGGTGGTGGTGGTGGTGGTGTTTGTGGTGGTGGTGGTGTTCATTGTGTTCCTGGTGGTGGTGGTGGTGTTTGTGGTGGGGGTGGGGGTGGGGGTGTTTGTGGTGGTGGGGGTCGTGGTGGTGGTGGTGTTCATTGTGTTCCTGGTGGTGGTGGTGGTGTTCATAGTGTTCCTGGTGGTGGTGGTGATGGTGGTGTTCATAGTGTTCCTGGTGGCGGTGGTGGTGTTCATAGTGTTCCTGGTGGTGGTGGTGATGGTGGTGGTGGTGTTTGTGGTGGTGGTGTTCATAGTGTTCCTGGTGGTGGTAGTGATGGCGGTGGTGTTTATAGTGTTCATGGTGTTGGTGGTGGTGGTGATGTTAGTGGTGGTGGTGGTGTTAGTGGTGATGGTGGTGGTGGTGGTGGTGGTGGTGGTGGTGGTTGTTCATAGTGTTGGTGTGGTGTTAATGGTGGTTGTGATGGTAGTGGTGGTGGTGTTCATAATGTTCAAGGTGTTGGTGGTGGGGATAGAAGCTTGTACAACACAGACACACACAGATATAGACATATTTATATATACACACACACATACAGACATAGACGGTTACAGTCACTCACATATATATAGACAGATTTCTATACACACACACACACATACAGACATAGACGGTTACAGTCACTCACATATATATATATATAGACAGATATCTATACACACACACAGACATAGACGGTCACATACACACACTCACACACATATATATATATATAAACATATCTATACACATATACACACACAGACATAGACGGTCACATACACACACTCACACACACACATATATATATATAGACAGATATCTATACACATATACACACACAGACATAGACGGTCACATACACACACTCACACACATATATATATAGACAGATATCTATACACATACACACAGACATAGATGGTCACATACACACACTCACACACATATATATATAGACAGATATCTATACACATACACACAGACATAGATGGTCACATACACACACACACATATATATAGAGAGAGACAGATATCTATACACATACACAGACATAGACGGGCACATACACACACACACACACATATATAGACAGATATCTATACACACACAAACAGGGGCATATATAGTCACACACACACATACATATATGTATGTATGTATGTATATGAGGGACACATATATATATATATACACACATATATTTACACACACACACATACACAAACATACACAACTCTAGTCAAAGTGCAAACCCACGCAGACAAATACACATCAAGCAATAGCACACACACACATTCATAAAACAAACACCTACACACACACCAACACTCGTAACCCAACAAATACATACAAGAATTGGTTGAAAGGTTCATAGGCTGACTACAAAGGAGTGATGCTAGAGCTGTGAAATCTTACATGCATTCATATTCCAACTCTTCTTATTATTAACTGCATTGTTTCTTTCCAGGGACTATGATGAAAAATAAACCTCATTTGGTCATTCCATGAGAGTATCATGGTCAGCGTATGAACTTTTCAGCCAACCCTCATTTTTATATATATATATATATATGTATATATACACACATACACACACACATGCACAATTTTACATATATATATATATATATATATATATATATATTTATTTATTAAAATAACAGATTAAAGTTTAAGCAAAGAATTGCTGCTTTCACCCTTTGGATTTTAGTCTTCAATTTTATTATTACTATATATATATATTCTATCTCCCTATCATTTGTACCTATTTCTTCTCTCTCTCTCTCTATCTTTCTCTCTCTCTCTGTCTATTTCCTTCTCTTCCACTCTCTCCTTGTTTCTTTTCTCTCCCCACCATCTATTATTTTCCTACTCTAACCTTTAGCCCATCCACTTAGGTTATTTTTATCTCTCTACCTTGATAAGCAACAAACCTTATTCTGCCAACATATTCTGCCCAAAGCCCAAATTTGTTTAATTTTTCTCAGTGTTGACATGTTGGATATTTTACATGCTGTCTGTTGTCTATTTATTTCTAGTCTATTTATTTCTAGTCTATTTATTTCTAGTCTATTTATTTTACGTATATATTTTTGTTTTGTCATCATCAAATATGTATCTTCACAGAGGAGTTGTCTATTCTGTTGTGTAAGCAACCTGGCATCACAAGTGAGTGAAACTGCAGCGTAATGCACGAAATTGCACACAAGCAAGGTGGGTGATGAGGTAGAGATGCAGCTGTCTGACAATCTTATGCAACTGTGTGTATTTTAAGCTGATATATAAATATATATAATGTTGGTGTTGCTTTCTCAAAGCACTGGTGACGAGGCAACACTAAATATCAGCCTGGGGCATATCAATGAATTAAAACAGGAGTAATTTTTATTTCTTCTTCATTTTTCTGCTTTTTCTGTTCAACTTTTAGCTCTCTGATGAGGTCATAACTGTTGCATAACAGTTATCATCGAAATATATATAACAGAGATTATATAATGAATAAATTAAGTAAATTCTATCCTGTTGACTTGTACTTTATTATTATAATTATACTCCAGAGTACGCAGACCTACATGTATATTTCATTGAGTGCTTTAATGAAGAATATATGTCTATATTCTAACACGATACCCATAATCTTTGCTTTTCTCTTTATGGTGGTTTGTACACTTTGATTTATTCTTTTAATTAATTTGTATATACTGCGTGAATGACCAAGCATAGATGAGTTGAGAAAGAAACTGGGTATAAGAGGGATAAGTTATGGTGTGCAGGAGAGAAGGCTGAGATGGTATGGACATGTGATGCGCATGGAGGATGACCGCAGGGTAAAGAAGTGCCAAGAAATCCCAGTAGAAGGATGACGCAGTAGAGGTAGATTACGAAAAACATGGGCGGAGGTGGTGAGAGCAGACCTCAGATTGCTGAAACTCACCGAGGAGATGGCGAAGGACCGTGACAAGTGGAGAGATGCTGAATAGGACCCGGCCAACCCTTGCAAGCAGGGAAAAGCGGATGTAAAATGATGATGACGATGATACTCCATCCACAGTTTTTATGTACTTTACCAAGGTGATATTTTGGTATTTTACTATAATTCTGCTATTATCCTACATAGTTTATCATATCTTTCTCTCATTACTATGATTTATAAAGAGCTTGGCCTCACTTCCTGGAGCTCCTTGGGTCATAGGGGATTATTGTGAGTTTTTAACTCTACCTTTTAATTTGATATATATATATCTATCTATAGATATATATATGTATGTAAAAGGTAAACAAAAATAACAACACAATCGGTACAGTATATGGAAGGGATATATTAGGTTAATGCTTGATATAGAAGGAAGAGGGTCTTAACGTTTTGGATGCTAGTCCTTCATTAGAAGAAAGAATGAGAAATAAGATAGATTGAGGTGACGGGCGGATTGGAATTGGAAAAAATGTCTTTAGATAAAAATAACAGGTCCATTCATGTTGACATCTCTTGCAAATATATATATACACATGTATGTATGTATATATGTATGTATATATTATTTGTGTATATATATATATACACACTGTAAACATAGATGTATTTTACTAAGTAAGAAGTGTTCAATATGGCTTTGTTTATCATGTTAAGAATTGTTTCATTATATATCACGACTACAATAGAAAATGGTAAAACAGAGATAAACAACATTTCACTATTTACCGCGATAAACACACAGCACACACACACACATATATATGTATATATATATAGAGAGAGAGAGAGAGAGAGAGAGAGAGAGAGAGAGGAGAGAGAGAGAGAGAGAGAGAGAGAGAGAGAGAGAGGAGAGAGAGAGAGAGAGAGAGAGAGAGAGAGAGAGAGAGAGAGAGAGAGAGATAAATATAGATAGATATTTCGATAGATATATACAGATATATAAAGATAAATATATACAGATAGACAGAGAGAGATATAGAGATAAACTTATATATAGAGATGTATGTAGCTATATATATATATATATATATATATATATATACATAGATATATACAGAGATAAATATATATAGAGATATATAGATATATACAGAGATAAATATATAAATAGAGATATATATATACATAGATAGATATATACAGAGATAAATATATATATATATATATATATATATATATATAGATAGATAGATAGCTATATACAGATATATATATATGTATATACAGGTAGATAGATAGAGAGGATAGATAGAAGAAAGTAGATTAAGATCAGAGAATTATAATGAAACAAGTAATTAATAGATTAATTAACCGTTGACCTGTCTGCTGGATGATATTTCATTACTTTTCACTGGTTTTCTATAGAAAACACTTTAGCCTGTCTCTATTTAATCTTATCTCACTATTTCAACAACATTTACTTTTAACACATACAAACAAAATAGTATAAATTATAGCAGATTTGTTGCTATTGTTGTTGGTGTTGTTGTTTTTGTGGGGGGTCGGGGGGTGGTGATGGGTGAGTGAGGATAGAGGATGGGGCCTGGGGTGTGTTTTTGTGTCATATATTGAGCAGATTTGGTGGTGCTGGTGGTGGTGGTGAGTGAGGGGGGTGATGGGTTTGGGGGTGGGGGTCATGTGGTGGTGGGGGGGCCTTGGGTGTGCTTCTTGTGTCATATATTGTGTGGAGGGGTGTGTATAGAGAGGTGGAGGTGTGGAGAGGTGTGTGAGGACTTGCAGTAGGTGACACTTCAGAATGTTTAGGGCCATTTAGTGGGGGTGGTGGTGGTGGTGACGGCTGGGGCTTGTTGTGGTGGTGGTGATGGGTGGGGCTTGTGGTGGTGGTGGTGGTAATGGGTGGCGGGATTGCAGCGGTGATGGGTGGGGCTTGTGGTGGGGATGGGTGGGGCTTGTGGTGGGGATGGGTGGGGCTTCTGGTGGTGGTGGTAATGGGTGGCGGGATGCAGTGGTGATGGGTGGGGCTTGTGGTGGGGATCCGGGGGGGGGCTTCTGGTGGGGCTGGTGATGGGTGGGGTTTGTGGTGGTGGTAATGGATGGGTCTTGTAGTGGTGGTGGTGGTGGTGGGTAAGGCGAGGGATGTCTTGTATTGTATGGAGGGGTGTGTGGAGGGGTGTGTTGAGAGGTGGAGAGGTATGGAGAGAGAGGGGTGGAAAGGTGTGTGAGTACTTGCAGTAGTTGATACTCAACAATGTTTACGATAAGAGCTGATGTGTTGTGTATGTTGCTGTATTGTTGTGTGTTATTTGTTATCTTTGGCTCTCAGCCCCTTTAGAAGTCGATGAAATAAAGTACCAGTCAAGTACCCGAGGTTGATTTAATGATTTCATTTGTTTGTCCCATACAGCCACCAGCCAACCCTTGAAACTGCTGCCCTTGTGCTTTAAAATACCTTTTGAGCTTTTGTGTGGGTGGGGTTTTGATGTAGGAGAATGTGCTTTTGTGTCATATATTTTGTGGTGGAGTGAAAAATGTGAAGACTTGTGGAGGTGGGGGAGAAAGACGTGAGGACTTGTGGAGGTGGGGGAGAAAGACGTGAGGACTTGTGGAGGTGGGGGAGAAAGACGTGAGGACTTGTGGTGGAGGGGTGAAAGATGTGAAGGCATATGGAGGGGTGAAAGATGTACGGACTTGTGGAGGGGGTGAATGAGGTGAAAACTTGAGGTGGAGGGGGGGGGGATGTGAAGAGCTGTGGAGGAATGAAAGATGTGAGGACTTGTGGAGGGGCTTGTGGAGGGGGTGAAAGATGTGAAGAGTTGTGGAGGGGGAGAAAGATGTGAGGACTTGTGGTGGAGGGGTGAAAGATGTAAGGACATATGGTTGATATTCAAGGGTGTTTATGATAATGGTTTCTTATATAGGCACAAGGCCAGCAATTTTGGGGGAGGGAAAAGTCAATTAAATTGGCCCCCAGTGCATGACTGGTACTAGATTTTATCGATTCCGTAAGGATGAAAGGCAAAGTTAACCTCGGCGGGATTTGAGCTCAGATCATAAAGAGCCGTAACTCTATACTGCAAAGCATGGCGTCCGGCCCTCTACCAATACTGCCAAACCACCGCCCTAAGGGTGCTTATGATAATAAACACTGTTCTAAGTGTTTACTATATGAGAGATAAAGATTACTTAATATATTTGTATTTTTTGTTAACAGTGATAATCTATATTATAATAAAAGTGTTGTGTGTCTGTCCGTCTGTCACACTCACTTGGTGGAGCACCAAGTGAGAGACATGTACATATCATAATAATGATATCTAGTATAGGCAAAAGGCCAGTAATTTGGGGGAGGGAAAAGTCGATTAAATCGACCTCAGTGCATTACTGGTTCTTTATTTTATCGACCCTGTAAGAATGAAAGGCAAAGTTAGCCTCGGCGCGATTTGAACTCAGACCGTAAAGGGCAGTAACTCTATGCTGCAAAGCATGGTGTCCGACTCTACCAATACTGCCAATCCACCACCCTTATAATAATAATAAAGATAATAATAGTATTATGTGTATCATCATCAGCATCATCATCGTTTAACGTCCATCTTCCACACCAGCAGGTTTGCCCCCCCCTTGAGGCAAGACTGGTCGTGTGACCGTATCTCGCTTGTACAGAACTCTTTCTGGCAGGTTTTCTATGGCTGGATGCCCTTCCTAACGCCAACCACATCTACAGTATGCGTAAGCGTATTTATATATGCATGTATGAGTGTGTATAGGCAGAAAATATATTGTGACAGTATGACACAGATCATGATGATGATGATGCTGCTGACAATGATGGTGATGACGACGGTAATGGTAATGATGATGATGATGATGATGATGAGAATAATAATGACTCTGCCGACGATGAAGACAATGACACTAATTCTTCTTTCTTTTTAGTAATCACACAACAATTAAAAGCTAATTGCTGTGTCAGATAATATATAATTACCAGGTTAAATATAGGATAATTAGTGTATTTAGATTAATGCTAATTACTCAGCATAAATAAATGCTATGATAATCTAATTTTAATGCCATTTTATAGACATAAACTTTAACACATCAAATCATTGGAGATTTAACTTCGACATTATGAATTGTCCTTCATTTAGTGTTTTGTAAGCCTCTTGGGAGGAAACCTGCATGAAGCAGACTCTGGTTTTATCATTTAACCCCTTAGCATTTACATTACTCTATATATACTAAGGCAGTGGATTGGCAGAATCGGTAGAACATCAGGGACCATACGTTGGGGTTGATAAAATAAAGCACCAGTAATACACTGAGGTAATTGCTGGCCTTGCGCCAAAAATAGAAACAATTGCTGTATATATCCTATTGTATTTTTGTGGTAAAGGCTTTATCTTACATAATTAGTTGTGTCAAGGGCCTGACAACATCCGTAGTGCCATGATAAGATGCTACCAGTATATTTTTCCCAAGGCTATAGTAAAAGACTTAACCCTTTAGCATTTACATTACTCT
>OZ024761.1:28712056-28722056 GCA_964016885.1 Eledone cirrhosa
TATTTACTATTCCATTTTCATGGTAAAGGCTTTATTTCACAATTATCTCACATAATATCAAATCTATGAGATTTTGATATTATTTATTTTAAGAACAATACCTTAACATAAGTATGAACAGTTAGTTATGGACAGTTTAAACAGAAAGAGGTGAGAGAATTCTGGTTGGATATGGCTAGTTTAATTGCTAAAGGGTTAAGGTCGATAAAAAAAAAATACCAGTCTAGTACTGGGGTCAGTTCTTCCTCCATGTCTCTTTCTCTCACTCTCTATCCCTCTCTGGAAGAAATCTGCTGTATTCAGACCTGGAGAGGAGATGGGATCCACGAGTTTTAAAAGAAAAGTAAATGCCCTAGAAACACTGTATGTCAATATGGCGAGTGAAAGAGAGATACAGCACTACTGGCAAGAAACCCCAATGTATTTGGGGGGGGAAAATGAAATGCACTAAATTTATATGGAGTGATCAGCTCAAAAAAGACATCAGACAATAATAAAATATTGCAGTTAGGGTTAGAGATTGCCGCATTGCACAGAGCTGCACAGAGCTCTACATTGCTGTACATAACTTCACATAATCGTACATAGTTGTATAAGACTGCACAGAGCTGCACATAGCTGTATATAGCTGTACAGAACTGCACATAGATGTACAGAAATGTACGTTGCTACTCAAAGCTGCACATAGGTGTAGATAACTATACATGACTGCAGAGAGATGCACATAGGTATACATAACTGTACATGACAGCAGATAGCTGCACATATCTGTAGATAACTGTACATGACTGCAGATGCAGAGAGCTGCAGATAGGTATACATAACTGTACATGACTGCAGAGAGCTGCACATATCTGTAGATAACTGTACATGACTGCAGATGCAGAGAGCTGCAGATAGGTATACATAACTGTACATGACTGCAGAGAGCTGCACATATCTGTAGATAACTGTACATGACTGCAGATGCAGAGAGCTGCAGATAGGTATACATAACTGTACATGACAGCAGATAGCTGCACATAGCTGTAGATAACTGTACATGACTGCAGATGCAGAGAGCTGCAGATAGGTATACATAACTATATATATGACTGTAGAGAGCTGCACATATCTGTAGATAACTGTACATGACTGCAGATGCAGAGAGCTGCAGATAGGTATACATAACTCTACATGACTGCAGAGAGCTGCACATAGGTATACATAACTGTACATGACTGCAGATGCAGAGAGCTGTTTATAACTGTACATGACTGCAGAGAGCTGCACATAGGTGTAGAGTGATGCACATAGCAGCACAAAGCTGTACGTAACTGTACAAAGCTCTTCATAACTGCTCAGAGCAGCAGAGATCTGTACAGAAATATCATCATCATCATCATTCGTCGACTACTGTCGAGATGATGGATCCCACTCTCATGCCCCAGAATCCCCTGTCCCCCATTGCTGCCCCCAGGTCCCGTCTACTGATTCCCGTATCCCTAGAGATAACGTCAGGGAATGACAGCTTCCTACTCCTAGTCAGGCTGGAGTCAGGTGCCCCAGAATCCCCTGTCCCCCATCGCTGCCCCCAGGTCCCGTCTACTGATTCCCGTATCCCTAGAGATAACATCAGGGAATGACAGCTTCCTACTCCCAGTCAGGCTGGAGTCAGGTGCCCCAGAATCCCCTGTCCCCCATCGCTGCCCCCAGGTCCCGTCTACTGATTCCCGTATCCCTAGAGATAACATCAGGGAATGACAGCTTCCTACTCCTAGTCAGGCTGGAGTCAGGTGCCCCAGAATCCCCTGTCCCCCATCGCTGCCCCCAGGTCCCGTCTACTGATTCCCGTATCCCTAGAGATAACGCCAGGGAATGACAGCTTCCTACTCCTAGTCAGGCTGGAGTCAGGTGCCCCAGAATCCCCTGTCCCCCATCGCTGCCCCCAGGTCCCGTCTACTGATTCCCGTATCCCTAGAGATAACGCCAGGGAATGACAGCTTCCTACTCCTAGTCAGGCTGGAGTCAGGTGCCCCAGAATCCCCTGTCCCCCATCGCTGCCCCCAGGTCCCGTCTACTGATTCCCGTATCCCTAGAGATAACGTCAGGGAATGACAGCTTCCTACTCCCAGTCAGGCTGGAGTCAGGGTTCCAGAGCAAGAGAGCGGATATGATTTCATTGCTGGCACGGTGACAGTGGCCAGCAAATTGAGCTCTCCGGGATTTTAGAAGGGCAGAGGCTCGAGGGAGTTTGCCATAGATTTTAGACAAGGTGGGATGTCGTTTCCAGGATAGGTTTTGCACTCTCATTAAGAGGCGGGTATATGTGCCATCCAATCTCCTCTCAGAGTCAGGGTTCCAGAACAAGAGAGGAGATATGATTTCATTGCTGGCACGGTGACAGTGGCCAGCAAATTGAGCTCTCCGGGATTTTAGAAGGGCAGAGGCTCGAGGGAGTTTGCCATAGATTTTAGACAAGGTGGGATGTCGTTTCCAGGATAGGTTTTGCACTCTCATTAAGAGGCGGGTATATGTGCCATCCAATCTCCTCTCAAGTTGTGATGTTAGTGTCCAAGTTTCGGATCCATAAAGTAATATGGGCTTAATGGTTGCTTGGAATATTTCCAGTTTTAGCTTGTTGGTAAGTTGAGATGTCCATATGGCGTGCATGTCATTGCACGCTGACCATGCCATACCCTTCCTGGTTAGAAAATCTGGTTAGAAATGTACATGACTGAAGAGAGCTGCAAATTGCTGCACAAAGCTTTACATAGTTGTACACATCTTACTCTCTCTCTCTCTCTCTCTTTCACTCTGTCTCACTCTGTCACATCACCTATTCACTCTCTCTCTCTCTCTCTCTCACCATTTGCCATTTATCAATTATTCTATGTTGGACAATACTATATTTGCTAACATATTTTAATTGAATGCAGCACACACACACACACACGCACGCGTGTGTGTGTGTATATATATACACACATATACACTGCAAATCCATACATATATATATACATCATCATCATCATCATCATAATTACGTCCGCTTTTCCCTGCTTGCAATACATATAAATACATATATATAATAGGTGTGTATGTACACGCACACATATCTCCCCAACTCTCTCTCTCTCTGTATATATATATATATATATACATATATATATACATATATATATACATATATATATACACATATATATATATACACATATATATATATAAATATATACATATACATATATATACATATATATAAATATATACATATACATATATATAAATATATACATATACATAAATATATACATATACATAAATATATACATATATACATATATATATACATATGTATATACATATATATAAATATATACATATACATATATATAAATATATACATATATACATATATATATACATATATATATATATATATATATACATATATATATATATATACATACATATATATATACATATATATATATATATACATATATATATATATATATACATATATATATATATACATATATATATACATATATATATATATATATACATATATACATATATATATATATATACACATAAATATATATATATATATATATATATAATAGTAGCAAGTAATTTCTGAGTGAATTATTAAACAGCTATTGATGATGATGATGATGATGAGAAAGGTTAGGATGATACTGATGATGGGGAAGTTGGGGAGTTGACATTACAATGACAATGTAGGTGATTGAGATGATGGCATAGTGGTGATTGTCATAAACATTAAAGATAAAATCATTACTAGGAAGACCCTTTAGTTGTGTCAAAGACATAACAACCTCCCCAGTTCTGGTGCCATCAAAAAATACACTTGGTAACACAAGGGGATATATGTAGGCAAGATGCAGGACCCCGGCCTATCTAAGCACTTGGTAGAATATTGGAATGTATATAACAAGATCTAGGACCGCAGTCCATCTTAGGGGTCAGTGGAATATAGGAATGTATATAACAAGATCTAGGACCGCAGTCCATCTTAGGGGTCAGTGGAATATAGTAATGTATATAACAAGATGTAGGACCACAGTCCATCTTAGGGGTCAGTGGAATATAGTAATGTATATAACAAGATCTAGGACCGCAGTCCATCTTAGGGGCCAGTGGAATATAGGAATGTATATAACAAGATCTAGGACCGCAGTCCATCTTAGGGGTCAGTGGAATATAGGAATGTATATAACAAGATCTAGGACTGCAGTCCATCTTAGGGGTCAGTGGAATATAGTAATGTATATAACAAGATCTAGGACTGCAGTCCATCTTAGGGGTCAGTGGAATATAGGAATGTATATAACAAGATCTAGGACTGCAGTCCATCTTAGGGGTCAGTGGAATATAGGAATGTATATAACAAGATCTAGGACCGCAGTCCATCTTAGGGGTCAGTGGAATATAGTAATGTATATAACAAGATGTAGGACCACAGTCCATCTTAGGGGTCAGTGGAATATAGTAATGTATATAACAAGATCTAGGACCGCAGTCCATCTTAGGGGCCAGTGGAATATAGGAATGTATATAACAAGATCTAGGACTGCAGTCCATCTTAGGGGTCAGTGGAATATAGTAATGTATATAACAAGATCTAGGACCACAGTCCATCTTAGGGGCCAGTGGAATATAGTAATGTATATAACAAGATCTAGGACCACAGTCCATCTTAGGGGTCAGTGGAATATAGTAATGTATATAACAAGATCTAGGACCGCAGTCCATCTTAGGGGCCAGTGGAATATAGGAATGTATATAACAAGATCTAGGACCGCAGTCCATCTTAGGGGTCAGTGGAATATAGGAATGTATATAACAAGATCTAGGACTGCAGTCCATCTTAGGGGTCAGTGGAATATAGTAATGTATATAACAAGATCTAGGACCGCAGTCCATCTTAGGGGCCAGTGGAATATAGTAATGTATATAACAAGATCTAGGACCACAGTCCATCTTAGGGGTCAGTGGAATATAGTAATGTATATAACAAGATGTAGGACCACAGTCCATCTTAGGGGCCAGTGGAATATAGTAATGTATATAACAAGATCTAGGACCGCAGTCCATCTTAGGGGCCAGTGGAATATAGTAATGTATATAACAAGATCTAGGACCACAGTCCATCTTAGGGGTCAGTGGAATATAGTAATGTATATAACAAGATGTAGGACCACAGTCCATCTTAGGGGCCAGTGGAATATAGTAATGTATATAACAAGATCTAGGACCACAGTCCATCTTAGGGGTCAGTGGAATATAGTAATGTATATAACAAGATGTAGGACCACAGTCCATCTTAGGGGTCAGTGGAATATAGTAATGTATATAACAAGATGTAGGACTGCAGTCCATCTTAGGGGCCAGTGGAATATAGTAATGTATATAACAAGATGTAGGACCACAGTCCATCTTAGGGGTCAGTGGAATATAGTAATGTATATAACAAGATCTAGGACTGCAGTCCATCTTAGGGGCCAGTGGAATATAGTAATGTATATAACAAGATGTAGGACCACAGTCCATCTTAGGGGCCAGTGGAATATAGTAATGTATATAACAAGATGTAGGACTGCAGTCCATCTTAGGGGTCAGTGGAATATAGTAATGTATATAACAAGATGTAGGACTGCAGTCCATCTTAGGGGTCAGTGGAATATAGTAATGTATATAACAAGATGTAGGACCACAGTCCATCTTAGGGGCCAGTGGAATATAGTAATGTATATAACAAGATGTAGGACTGCAGTCCATCTTAGGGGTCAGTGGAATATAGTAATGTATATAACAAGATGTAGGACCACAGTCCATCTTAGGGGCCAGTGGAATATAGTAATGTATATAACAAGATCTAGGACCACAGTCCATCTTAGGGGCCAGTGGAATATAGTAATGTATATAACAAGATGTAGGACCACAGTCCATCTTAGGGGTCAGTGGAATATAGTAATGTATATAACAAGATCTAGGACCACAGTCCATCTTAGGGGCCAGTGGAATATAGTAATGTATATAACAAGATCTAGGACCACAGTCCATCTTAGGGGCCAGTGGAATATAGTAATGTATATAACAAGATGTAGGACCACAGTCCATCTTAGGGGTCAGTGGAATATAGTAATGTATATAACAAGATGTAGGACCACAGTCCATCTTAGGGGCCAGTGGAATATAGTAATGTATATAACAAGATGTAGGACCACAGTCCATCTTAGGGGTCAGTGGAATATAGTAATGTATATAACAAGATCTAGGACCACAGTCCATCTTAGGGGCCAGTGGAATATAGTAATGTATATAACAAGATCTAGGACCACAGTCCATCTTAGGGGCCAGTGGAATATAGTAATGTATATAACAAGATGTAGGACCACAGTCCATCTTAGGGGTCAGTGGAATATAGTAATGTATATAACAAGATGTAGGACCACAGTCCATCTTAGGGGCCAGTGGAATATAGTAATGTATATAACAAGATCTAGGACCGCAGTCCATCTTAGGGGTCAGTGGAATATAGTAATGTATATAACAAGATGTAGGACTGCAGTCCATCTTAGGGGTCAGTGGAATATAGTAATGTATATAACAAGATGTAGGACCACAGTCCATCTTAGGGGTCAGTGGAATATAGTAATGTATATAACAAGATCTAGGACCACAGTCCATCTTAGGGGCCAGTGGAATATAGTAATGTATATAACAAGATGTAGGACCACAGTCCATCTTAGGGGCCAGTGGAATATAGTAATGTATATAACAAGATGTAGGACCACAGTCCATCTTAGGGGCCAGTGGAATATAGTAATGTATATAACAAGATGTAGGACTGCAGTCCATCTTAGGGGTCAGTGGAATATAGTAATGTATATAACAAGATGTAGGACCACAGTCCATCTTAGGGGTCAGTGGAATATAGTAATGTATATAACAAGATCTAGGACCACAGTCCATCTTAGGGGCCAGTGGAATATAGTAATGTATATAACAAGATGTAGGACCACAGTCCATCTTAGGGGCCAGTGGAATATAGTAATGTATATAACAAGATGTAGGACTGCAGTCCATCTTAGGGGTCAGTGGAATATAGTAATGTATATAACAAGATGTAGGACCACAGTCCATCTTAGGGGTCAGTGGAATATAGTAATGTATATAACAAGATCTAGGACCACAGTCCATCTTAGGGGCCAGTGGAATATAGTAATGTATATAACAAGATGTAGGACCACAGTCCATCTTAGGGGTCAGTGGAATATAGTAATGTATATAACAAGATCTAGGACCACAGTCCATCTTAGGGGCCAGTGGAATATAGTAATGTATATAACAAGATCTAGGACCACAGTCCATCTTAGGGGCCAGTGGAATATAGTAATGTATATAACAAGATGTAGGACCACAGTCCATCTTAGGGGTCAGTGGAATATAGTAATGTATATAACAAGATGTAGGACCACAGTCCATCTTAGGGGCCAGTGGAATATAGTAATGTATATAACAAGATGTAGGACCACAGTCCATCTTAGGGGTCAGTGGAATATAGTAATGTATATAACAAGATCTAGGACTGCAGTCCATCTTAGGGGTCAGTGGAATATAGTAATGTATATAACAAGATCTAGGACCACAGTCCATCTTAGGGGTCAGTGAAATATAGTAATGTATATAACAAGATGTAGGACCGCAGTCCATCTTAGGGGCCAGTGGAATATAGTAATGTATATAACAAGATGTAGGACTGCAGTCCATCTTAGGGGTCAGTGGAATATAGTAATGTATATAACAAGATGTAGGACCACAGTCCATCTTAGGGGTCAGTGGAATATAGTAATGTATATAACAAGATGTAGGACTGCAGTCCATCTTAGGGGTCAGTGGAATATAGTAATGTATATAACAAGATCTAGGACCACAGTCCATCTTAGGGGTCAGTGGAATATAGTAATGTATATAACAAGATCTAGGACCACAGTCCATCTTAGGGGTCAGTGGAATATAGTAATGTATATAACAAGATGTAGGACTGCAGTCCATCTTAGGGGCCAGTGGAATATAGTAATGTATATAACAAGATCTAGGACCACAGTCCATCTTAGGGGTCAGTGGAATATAGTAATGTATATAACAAGATCTAGGACCACAGTCCATCTTAGGGGTCAGTGGAATATAGTAATGTATATAACAAGATCTAGGACCACAGTCCATCTTAGGGGTCAGTGGAATATAGTAATGTATATAACAAGATCTAGGACCACAGTCCATCTTAGGGGCCAGTGGAATATAGTAATGTATATAACAAGATGTAGGACCACAGTCCATCTTAGGGGCCAGTGGAATATAGTAATGTATATAACAAGATCTAGGACCGCAGTCCATCTTAGGGGCCAGTGGAATATAGTAATGTATATAACAAGATGTAGGGCCACAGTCCATCTTAGACGTCAGTGAAATTTGGAAATATATATTAAGCAAGACGGTCTCTGGCCCATCTTGAGAGGTCTGTAGTTCCACATGGGTACTGACTTGGTCTGTGAAGACCTGTCTAGCCCTTGACAACAGGGAAGATAGATGTTAAGTGAAGTGTTGTAATTTGTCTTTGTAATATCCCTAATGTCTTTGGCCCTTGTAGTCAATAACAGAAATCACTATTATTTTGGCATCGAGTTATGGCCCTTTATGTTCTAAGTTCAAATCCGGTCGATGTTAACTTTGCCTTTCATCCTTACGGGGTCGATAAAATAGAGTACCAGTATTACACTAGGGTAATTGCTGGCCTTATGACAAAAGTAGAAACAATTATTGTCATTATTTGTAGTGTTTAGGGTGGTGGATTGGCAGTATCGGTATTGGCACTATGCTTTGATGCATAGAGTTACGGCCCTTGCCATTCTGAGTTCAAATCCTGCCGAGGTTTACTTTGCCTTTCATCCTTACAGGGTCGATAAAATAAAGTACCAGTAATGCACTGGGTAATTGCTGGCCTTGTGTAAAAAGTAGAAACAATTATTATTATTATTTGTAGTATTTACTACTATTGTTACATTGAATCGTTAATTTTATATATTTCTCTACTTATGTATTTAGGAGAGAGGGAAGAGGGAGATGAGTGTGAGGGAGTAGGGGGAGATGAGGGAGAAGGGGGGAAGAGGTAGAACAGAAGGAGAAGAGGAAAGAGAGGAGAGAGAAGAGAGAAAAGAGAGAAGAGAAGAAAGGGAGAAGAGAACAGTGGACAGGAAAGAGGGAAGAGAAGAAAGGAAAGAGAGAGGAGAAGGAAGAGAGGAGAGGAGAAGGAAGAGAGGAGAGGAGAGGGAAGAGAGGAGAGGAGAGAGAAGAGAGGGAAGAGGAGAGAGAAGAGAGGGAAGAGGAGAGAGAAGAAAGGGAAGAGGGGAGAGCAGAGAAGAAAGAGGGAAGGGAGAGGGAGATGAGTGTGAGGGAGTAGAGGGAGATGAGGGAGAAGGGAGAAGAAACAAAAGAGAGAAGAGACGAAAGAGAGAAGAGACAAAAGAGAGAAGAGACAAAAGAGAGAAGAGACAAAAGAGAGGAGAGAGCGAAGAGACGAAAGAGAGGAGAGAGCGAAGAGACGAAAGAGAGGAGAGAGTGAAAAGACGAAAGAGAGTAGAGAGTGAAGAGAGGAGAGGGAGAGGAGGGTGGTGATGGAAGGATGGAAATGGAACTTCAGAATTTCAGAAATTTCAGAATTTTTTTCGGAAAGGTTTTAAATTTCCACCTTAAATTATTTTTTCCATTTGAAAAATAAATCTAAGATAGACCGGAAGAAGAAGAATAAATCAAGAAAACTCTAAACAATATAATAAAATATAATAAAATATAATAAAATACGAAGTAGAAGTTTGGAGGGTAAAAAAATAACATTTTACATTACAAACAACTATTCTGAGGAATTTAGGTAAAAATGTGCGTGTATATGTATGTATATATGTATGTATATATGTGTATATATGTA
>OZ024761.1:28729556-28737056 GCA_964016885.1 Eledone cirrhosa
TTGCTATTCTTTTGCCATCTTTTCATTTATCTCTCATCTCTCTCCAAATATGTAATGAAATGAATAAGACATTCCTACTGCACATTTAACTAAGCACAAATATTTATCCATTGTTTCGTCTAACATTCATGCTAAATTTCCTACAAGCAAACAGCCTGCTATACATGTCTTGCTTTTGGATAATACAATTTTTTTTTGTTTACTAAATCTTTGTAATACTTTTTTATTTTTATTTTATTTACATATATATGATTGTTTTTTACATATATATATACATTACATATATATATTTTTTTTAATATTTGCGTAATTTCTTTTTTCTTTTTCTATTTTGCTGTTTGTTGACGTCATATATAAATTGGTTTCCATACATAGTAATTTTGTATATAAGCTACATTTTCAAATAAAAATCTTATGTTATTTCCGGGAACATGGAGAGATCAAAATAATAGTCACACACATATAACTCAAAGTTATGATCTGTTTCTTGTGTCATGTTCCTATTATATGGAGTATTAAACTAATATACAGGCTGTCGCCAAAAAATGTAAACACATATTTATTAGATTGCTGTTGAAGTGTGTATATATTTTTGGAGACACCCTGTATGTGTGTGTGTGTATATATATATATATATATATAATCATTGTTGTACTATATTGTTATTCTGTGTCTGTGTCTGTGTGTGTGTGAGTATGTGTGTATGTGTGTGTGTATATGTGTCTGTGTGTATGTGTATGTGTATGCATGTGTCTGTATATGTATGTCTGTGTGTATGTATGTCTATGTAAATGTGTGTGTGTCTATGTGTGTATGTGTGTGTATATGTGTGTCTGTGTCTATGTGTTTATGTGTGTGTATGTGTGTGTCTGCTTAAATATGTGTGTCTGCTTAAATATGTGTCTGTGTGTATGTGTGTGTGTATATGTGTGTATGTGTGAGAGTGTACGTATATATATCATCATCATCATCATCATCATGATTTCCATCTAGCATATGTTGGATATGTCAACAGAGAACATGTCAGTTCTTAATCAGAACTACTAACCTCTTAAGTGGGCTGGGGACAATGTCTCACTTTACAGAGTGCACTGGGTGTAATATAGTGTTGTGCCAGTTCTAGGGATGTGGTTGTGTCTCTATGACATAGTAAAAAAAAATCCTCACAACCCTTTCTTTGCCAAGTTTTCTATGGCAGGATGACTTTCCTATCACCAACCACTTTACAGAGTGTACTGGGTGTGATATATTGTGGTACCAGTACTATGGATGTGATTGTGTCATTTCGTCACAATTGAAAAGTTCCCACAACCCAGCGTTTGGCAAGTTTTCAGTCGCTGGATAACCTTCCTATCACCAACCACTTTACAGAGTGTACTGGGTGTGATATATTGTGGCGTCAGTGATAGAGATGTTGTTGTGTCTCTATATCATAATTAAAAAGTTCTCACAACTCTGTGTTTGGCAAGTTTTCAGTGGCTGAATACGCTACCTGTTAGCAACCACTTTACAGAGTGTACTGGGTGTATTTTATCATGACATTGATTTCAAAGAGAGACATAGGATCATAATATATATTTATATATATTGAAGAGCGAGAAAGGGGTGGGGTGGATGATGATGAAGTAATTTGGGTGGTGGAAGCTAAACCATTATATGGTTTACCACCATCACAACCACCACACACACGCACGCACACACATACACAAACAAATAGTCTCTTACATACAGTCTTACGAACACATATACAGTTACACATAGAAACAGTCTCCACTGCACACACAAACACACATTTACGCACACACAGTTACACATGCAAATAAACTGTTAGACACACACACACACAGTTACACACACACACTTATACAGTTATACACGCATACACTGTTACACACACACACAATTATACACATACATACTGTTAAACACACTCTTTCTCCCATTTGCCTTTCCCTCTCTGTGCGTATCTGATAGAGAGAGAGAGAGAGGGGAAGGAGGATAGAGATAGATTGTATAGAGGGAGGAGGGGGAGAAGGATACATCAAACAGAATATTGTAGCATATATATATATATATATCATCATCATCATCGTCATCATCATTTTACGTCCGCTTTTTCCTTTATATAGGTGTGTGCATGCATATATATATATATATGTATATGAGTGTATGAGTTTATATATACACATATATAATTTTGTTTGTGTATATGTATATAGTATGTGTGTGTGTATATATATATATATATATATATATATATATATATATATGTATAAATGTATATGTGACCTGTGTGTGTATGTCTGTACATGTGTGTGTATCAATTCACATAACAGTTGATTATACATATGTATGACCACTTATGTATATATATATATATATACTATATATATATATAAAGTATATATATGTATGTGTGTGCAACCTGCATGTGTATGTGTCTTTCTATGTAGGTCTGTATGTGTATGCATAGTAACACGTGCACATTTGCGCATATAAAATATGTGCAATCATGCAAGTCCACGTGCTCATGCATATATGTGTGTATGAATAAGTGTGAAGAAGTGTGTTTGTGTATGTGTTTGTGCGTGTATGTGTGAGTGTGTGTGTATGTGTGAGAGTGTTTATGTGTATGTGAGAGTTTGTGAATGTGTGAGAGTGTTTGTGTGTATGTGTGAGAGTTTGTGTATGTGTGAGAGTGTTTGTGTATATGTGTATGTGTGAGAGTGCTGTGTGTATGTGTGAGTGTTTGTGTGTATGTGTGAGAGTTTTTGCGGATGTGTGAGAGTGTGTGTATGTATGTATATGTGTGTACTTGCTTAAATATATGTAAATGTATGTATATATTGTAATGTGTGTGAACAAGTGTGGAGGTCTATTTTGCATGTGAATACAAATGTATCTGCCTATGAATTTATGTGTGGAGGGGGGGGGGGGTTATATGCAAATGAGCATATATATATTGAGGGAATACACGCACATATATATGTATATGTGTATATATATATATATATATATATATATACATATATATATATATATATATACATACATACATGTACACATATCATCATCATTTTATGTCCGCTTTTCTCTGCTTGCAAGGGTGGGACGGGAACTGATTCTGGCTTGATTTCTACAGCTGGATGCCCTTCCTAACACCAACCTCATTTACAGTGAGTGCTGGGTGCTTTTTTGCCGTGGCACCTCCACGACCACTTTGCAGTGGAATGATAGGGACCCCAGTCCCTATCATCTCATTTCTACAGCTGAGTAAACTGGAGCAATGTGAAATAAAGTGTCTTGCTCAAGGAAACAACACATCACCCGGTCTGAGAATTGAACTCACAACCTTTCGATTGCAAGGCCAATGCTCTAACCACTAAGCCATACAAATATATGCATACATACACACATACATATATATGCATACATATATACATACATACACACATACATGTATATGCATACATATATACATACATACATACACACACATATATATGCATACATATATACATACATACACACATACATATATACACACATACATATATATATATATATACATATATACATACATACACACATACATACGAAATACCTGATTCACAAAAGAGATAGGGATGCAGGCAAAACACCTAGATGTGATAACAAGTGCAGACTCTGCAGAACTAACATCAAAGATATCACCCATGTCATCAGCAGCTGTCCAAAGATGTCATCATGGTACTATCTACCTATGAGGCATGATGTAGTGGCCAAAACAGTGTACAATGTAGTTTGTAAAAAAGATATCCCCGATAATAAACACATTAAAAGCTACAGCAATGTGGAAGACATCCATGTACATAATATGAAAGACTACTGGTGGAATGTTCCAGTAAAAACCCCAATAAAATGCAGGCATAACGGACCAGATATTATGATATGGGACAGGGAGAAGAAAGCATACACAGAAGTGGAAATTAGCTGCCCAGCAGATGCCAATATAATATCAAAGATTAGCGAAAAGGAGAATATTTATGCAGAACTGATGAGAAATCTGCAAATATTCCACCCTGAATACACCTTCAGATTTATGCCTCTGATTATTGGGGCACTGGGGTATGTTAGTAACTGCCTCAATACAAATCTTGAGAAGCTAGGCTTCACAGGAACAGAAAGAACACAACTAGTTAGGAAATTACAAGTACAATCCATTAATGGAACAGTAAAAATATGTAAAACATTCCAAAAATTTTGCATCTAATAACTGCTATACACATGTACAGATACAAAGCATATACACATGCACACATACAACTCAAAACATCCACATCCACACATACAATAACAT
The DNA here is from genome assembly GCA_964016885.1 of Eledone cirrhosa. NCBI lineage: Eukaryota > Metazoa > Mollusca > Cephalopoda > Octopoda > Eledonidae > Eledone > Eledone cirrhosa. The sequence goes on from OZ024761.1 coordinate 28,733,896, forward strand.
CCATATCTACAGATGCATGCAGACATACATATCTACCTAGTTGATGTTGTGTAAATTCCAAATAAGAGAGTCTTGTGTCTATGTTAGAAACCGACTCTCTCTTTATTGGGAAAAAATTTGTGAAATTATAAAACCAGAAGAATATACATACATACATACATACATACACACATACATATATACATAGATACACACATACATACATATACATACACACAAAGACACCCAGTCCATCATCATACATAAGTGAGCATATGTATGTGTATACATGTGCGTATATATATATATACGTGTGTCTATATACATGCGTACGTGTATACATCTGTACATATATGTGTGTGTATATATACAAGAGTATGTGTATACATCTGTACGTATATCTGTGTGTGTGTATATACATACATGTGTATGTGTATACATCTGTACATATATACGTGTGTGTGTGTATATATACATGTGTGTGTGTCTATATATACATGTGTGTGTATATACATGTGTATGTGTATACATCTGTACATATATATATGTGTCATCATCATCATCATCATTTTACGTCTGCTTTTCCCTGCTTGAAAGGGTGGGACGGGAACTGATTCTGGCTTGATTTCTATGATTTCTACAGCTGGATGCCCTTCCTAACACCAACCTCATTTACAGTGAGTGCTGGGTGCTTTTTTGCCTGTGCACCTCCACGACCACTTTGCAGTGGAATTTCTACAGCTGAGTAAACTGGAGCAATGTGAAATAAAGTGTCTTGCTCAAGGAAACAACACATCACCCGGTCTGAGAATTGAACTCACAACATTTCGATTGCAAGGCCAATGCTCTAACCACTAAGCCATGTGCCTCCCTAAGCCATGTGCCTCCATATATATACAAGTGTATGTATTATATACATGTTTATGTGTATACATCTGTACATATAAGTGTGTATGTGTATACATTTGTACATATATCTGTATGTATATATACATGTGTGTGTGTGTGTATATATACATGTGTGTGTATATATACACGTGTGTGTGTATATACATGTGTGTGTATATATACATGTGTGTGTGTGTGTATATATACAAGTGTGTGTATATATACATGTGTATGTGTTATAGTTATATTTTATTCATAAGCTGACTGTGCACATTTGAAATATTCATCATGGAAGAATGAGGAAAAAAACTAATCTCAGTACTGATTGGTGGTTCATACATGTTGTTGGTGGTGTTGTTGTTGTTGGTGTTATTGTAGAGATATAGTAGTGAGCTTCTGTGGTAGTTATATGTATGTATATATAACCCTGCATATACATATGGTAGTATATGGTAGTATATGTATGTATATATAAACCTGCATATACATACATACATTATATATTCATATATACAAGCATAGCTAGATAGATATACATACACACACACACATATATATATATGTGTGTGTGTCAACATCATCATTTTTACGTCTGTTTTTCCATGCTTGCATGGGTTGGATGGGTCCTTCTCCACACAGCATCACTCAACGCTTCCCATTCCTTTGCCATCTCATCTGTGAGTCTCACCACCTCTGCCCAGTTCTTTCTTGGTCTACCTCTACTGTGATACAAACACACACACACACAAACAAACATGTCATCATCACATATTATATATATATTTATAGGAAAAGATTCAGGACCCCGATAGCTGAGCTCCAGCCATTTCAACAGCTATATATATATATATTGTGGAGGTGCCACGGTAAAAGAGCACCCAGTACTCACTGTAAATGAGGTTGGTGTTTGGAAAGGCATCCAGCTGTAGAAATCAAGCCAGAATCAGTTCCCGTATGAGCAAGACAAGGTCACCCGACTTGGCACTGCCCGCAGCAGGACAACCCGTCCAACCCATGCTAGCATGGAAGAACGGATGTAAAACGGTGTTGATGATGATGATGATGATATATATATATTGCTTGATTATGCCACTCTGATGAAAGTGTCTTGAGCATGAATTTGTCCATTGTACAAATAGACAAATTCATTTCACAAATCACCAGAAACAATTTTAAGTGATTAACCCTTTAGCATTTAAACCGGCCATATCTGGCCAAAATTTTTTCTCACCTCTTTCTGTTCCAACCAGCTGTAACTGGCCATTCATACTTAGATTCGATATTATGTGAGATATTATGTGAAATAAAGTGTTTACTATGAAAATACAATAGTAAATATAGAGTAATGTAAATGATAAAGGGTTAAACAGTTTTTAATGAAAGTTGGATAATTTTCTTCAAATACTTTTGAATATATATATATATATATATGTATATGTATGTATATGTATATAAAATATTAAACAAATAATGAATAAACAATTCCTTATATTAAACAAAAAAAGTTCATTATTTAACGATCGTTTCTAGGGTATATATGTGTTATAATTGGTATGCATATTCAACAGATCTATGTACAAAATTATACAAAATTATACAAATTATCAAGATTAAATATACATACCTAACACATATATACGCCGTCTTCAGATTATTTCTGAAGACGGCGTATATATGTGTTAGGTATGTATATTTAATCTTGATAATTTGTATAATTTTGTATAATTTTGTACATAGATCTGTTGAATATGCATACCAATTATAACACATATATACCCTAGAAACGATCGTTAAATAATGAACTTTTTTTGTTTAATATAAGGAATTGTTTATTCATTATTTGTTTAATATTTTATCTTGACTCTGTATACCGTTTATCTTTCACCGAAAGTGGATTTTCATTACATCTCTTCTTTCCATGATATCCGGAATACATTGAGTTCTTCATACGGATTGGACACTACCGTAAACTCTTGGTAGATTTATCTACATGTATATGTATATATATATAAGTTGCTGGACCTCCATCATTCCCAATTATGGGAGTTCCAAATTGATAAAATCAATGCAGTTGTTTGTTTGTTTATGAAATTTTTGAGTAAGTGGTTGTGTATCCCCCAAATACGTTCACCCTTAATGAGAGATAGGAAAGAGGGGGATATAGGAGAGAAAGAGAGGAAAAGAGAGTAAATTGACTGGTTCAACTCATTACAGACAATAATTAGCATGTAATTAATAGAAAGAAGTAGTAAAAGATAAGACAGAGATTCCTTTATATAAACAACTGCATGTCA
>OZ024761.1:28744556-28759556 GCA_964016885.1 Eledone cirrhosa
TTTTTTTTTGTGAAGTTTTTTTCTTGAGTTGCATGAAAACAAAATAGTAGAATAGAGTCAGAAGATCTGTGTCATATATATATATACGTGTATATATGTGTATATATATGTATATATACACATGTGTGTGAGAGCATGTGTGTGTGTGTGTGTGTTTGTGAGAGTGAGTATGTGAAAGTATATGTGAGTGAGGAGGCAGAGAGAGTGTGTGTGTGTGTGAGTGTGAAAGGGTGAGAGAGAGAGTGTGTGTGTGTGTGAGAGAGAATGAGAGAGAGTGTGTGTGTGAGAGAGAGAGAGTGTGTGTGTGAGAGAAAGAGTGAACAAGAGAGAGAGAGAGAGTGTGTGTGTGAGAGAGAATGAGAGAGTGAACGAGAGAGAGAGTGTGTGAGAGAGAGAATGAGAGAGAGAGAGAGAGTGTGTGTGTGAGAGAGAATGAGAGAGAGTGAACGAGAGAGAGAGAGTGTGTGTGTGAGAGAGAATGAGAGAGAGAGAGTGTGTGTGAGAGAGAGAGTGTGTGTGAGAGAGAGAGTGTGTGTGTGTGTGAGAGAGAGTGAGCGAGAGAGAGAGTGTGTGTGTGTGTGAGAGAGAATGAGAGAGAGTGTGTGTGTGAGAGAGAGAGAGTGTGTGAAAGAGAGTGTTTGAGAGAGAGAGTGTATTATTGCTGAAGTAGTTATTGTAGTTGTTAATAGCATTATTATGTCATTGTTGCTGCTGTTGTTGTTGTTGTTGTTTTAGTTGTTAATGTTGCTGTGGTATTAGTTAAACATGCTGTTGTAGTTGTAATTAATATTGCTGTTGTAGTTACTGTTGTTGTCTCAACATGGTGGACCTGTAGACTCTGGTAGAAAAACCAGAATCTCCACTTTCTGATGTTTCCTAACCAGATATCAAAGCTGTTTCCTTTATCTCTTTTATACATTACCATTCTTTTCCCCTCCTCCACCACCAATTCCAGCACCCCCACCCCACCCCATCACCACTTCCAGCACCAACACTACCGCCAATACCACCATCAACACATTCAATATCATCACCATCACCAGAATCACCATCATCATCATCATAACAATCACCACCTCCAATACCACCACCAAGACCACAATCACCATCGTACCATCACCACCTCGAATACTACCATCACCACCACCAAGACCGCAATCACCATCACCACCTCCAATACCACCACCACCACCATCACAATCACCATTACCAATGCCACAATCACCATCATCATCACCATCACCACCTCCAATACCACCACCACAATCACCATCACCAATACCACCTTCAAATCACCTCCAATACCTTATTAGGGATGCAGATTAGCAGTATTGGTAGAGTGTTGGACAACACGCTTCACGGCATTAAGTTATGGCCCATAATATCCCAGGGATTATAATAATAATAATAATTGTTTCTACTTTTGGCACAAGGCCAGCAATTATCCAGTGCATTACTGGTACTTTATTTTATCGACCCCGTAAGGATGAAAGGCAAAGTTAACCTTGGCGGGATTTGAACTCTTGAGGTTAACTTTGCCTTTCATCCTTATTATAATAATTGTTTCTACTTTAGGCACAAGGCCAGCAATTACCCAGTACATTACTGGTACTTTATTTTATCGACCCCGTATTATTATAATAATAATTGTTTCTACTTTAGGCACAAGGCCAGCAATTACCCAGTGCATTACTGGTACTTTATTTTATTTTATATAATAATAATAATGAAAATGATTGTGTACAGTGCTCAAGTGCACTACAACTCATCAAAGGTGCATGTATAGTACATAGAATAATATATAAATGTCAGGAAAGTGAACAGTGTATGAGTCATGATATACAGACAGATACATGCCTGTGGGTGTATGGCAGGAGGGGAGGGGTATAAAGTGTAGCGTTGGCGAATTTCAGGAAGCATGGAGGTTTTAACGGATGCAGTGTCTCGACAGGTAACAACCGATGCAGGTAGTTTGTTCCATGATTCAGCAACTCTGAACATGAAAAAATGTTTCTGAAAGTCATGGGAGCTGTGCTGTTTTCTGACTTTTGTAGGCATGTCCACGTGTGTCAGACACATGGAATTCAAAAAGGTGCTCAGGGTTGTTCTTGGCAAGATGGTTATTCTCAGTCACTTAATGCCACAGAAACCAGGATATGTACCGACTTAATGAGCCTTTGGGCTTGAGACAGATTTTAGACTTTAGATAACAGTAAAACCGTGATGGTCGGTAGAGGGATTATCTGTGTATATCTATACAGAGATAGAGTGAGACAGAGAGAGAGAGAGAGAGAGAGAGAGAGAGAGAGAGAGAGGAAAATACAGCAATATGAGTCCAAATGAGAGAGAGAGAGAGACAGATAGAACATAAGAAAGAGAGAGAGACAAAGTGAGAGAAAGAGAGAGACAAAGTGAGAGAAAGAGATAGATAGACAGATAGAGATAGTGAGATAGGGAGAGAGAGAGAGATAGACAGCAGCAATATGAGTCCAAGTGAGAGAGAGAGAGAGAGAGACAGACAGATATTGAAAGAGACAGACATAGAGGGACAGAACATGAGAGAGAGAAGGAGAGAGGCAGATATTGAAAGAGAGAGAGTGAGAGAAGGATAGATAGACAGATATAGATAGAGATAAAGAGAGAGGGGGGACGAGAGAGAGAGATAGGTGTATGTGTGTGTGTGTATGTGTGAATGTGTGTATATATGTATGTGTGTATGAAAGTGTATGTCTATGTATCTGTGTTTATGTATGTATGTGTGTATCTGTATGTGAATATATATGTGCGTCTGTATATATATGTGTGTGTGTGTATGTATGTATGTATATATATGTGTGCGTGTGTATGTATGAGTGTGTGAGTATATATGTGTGTCTGTACATATATATATATATATATGTGTGTGTGTATATATATGTGTGTATATGCATGTGTGTATGTATATATGTATGTGTGTGTGAGTATATATGTGTGTCTGTATATATATATGTGTGTATATATGCGTGTATATATATATATATATTTGTGTATATATGTATATAGATATGTATGTTTATATGTATGTGTGTGTATGTACAAATATTTTTAAAACTGCAGATTGTTTTGTTTTTTTTTTACATAAATTTTTCTTTTTTTTTACTTGTATGTTTTTAGCCCCTTAAACTAAATTCCCAAAGTAACCACTCCAACCCTGCCAACCTCCACGGAATGTTTTAACATCCAATAAATAAAACATGAAGGTGAAAACATAACATTTGTTTAAAAAGGAGAAAACAAAAAAAAATATTTAAAACAACAACAGCAATAAATATAATCAAACAAAAAAAAATTGAACAACAACAACAACAACAACAACAACGACAACAACAACAACAACAACAACATCAATGAAATACTTAACGAAAACAAAAGATTGTCCTCCCTAAAGCTAATTAAACACATTGTGTCTTGCTTTCACCATCATCATCGTCATAAACATCATCATCATCATCAAAAACATCGTCATCATCATCAACATCATCATTATCACCATCAATGTCATCATCATCATCATCAATGTCATTATCATCGTCAACATCATCATCATCAAAATCATCATCATCATTATTATTGGATTGGCAGTATCGGTTGAGAGTCGGACGCCACGCTTTGCAGCATAGAGTTACGGCCCTTTATGGACCGAGTTCAAATTGCACCGAGGTTATCTTTGCCGTAGATAAAATATAGTACCAGTCACGCACTGGGGTCGCTTTAATCGACTTCCCCCTCCCCCCAAATTGCTGGCCTTGTGCCTATATAAGAAACCATACGCATAGAGTTACAACCCTTTACATTCTGAGTTCAAATCCCGCTGAGGTCAACTTTGCCTTTCATCCTTACGGGGTCGATAAAATAAAGTACCAGTAATGTACTGGGAGATTGCTGGTCTTGTGCCAAAAGTAGAAACAATTATTAGTATCATCATCATCACCAATATCATCACAATTGTCATCATCATCATCATTATCATCACAATCATCATCATCATCATCATCATCAACATCATTATCATCATCATCAACATCATTATCATCATCATCACCGTCACCATCGTCAACATCATCATCATCATCATCATTACCACACCAAAGTCACTATCAGCACCACCGCCACTGTCATCACCACCATCACCATCACCACCATCATCACCATCACTATTATGTCACACCACCACTATCACCATTATATCATCATCACCATCACTATTATGATCACCACCACCACCACCACCAGCATTATGTCACCACCACCGTCATCACCATCACTATTATGTCACACCATCACCACTATTATGTCACACCACCATCACCAATCTCACAATCACCCACATCACCACCACCATTATGTCACCACCACCATCACTAGTATGTCACACCACCACCACCATTATGTCACCACCACCACCACCACCACCATTATGTCACCACCACCACCACCAGCACCATTATGTCACCACCACCACCACCACCATTATGTCACCACCACCACCACCACCATTATGTCACCACCACCACCACCACCACCATTATGTCACCACAACCACCACCACCACCATTATGTCACCACCACCACCACCACCATTATGTCACCACCACCACCACCACCACCATTATGTCACCACCACCACCACCACTAGTATGTCACCACCACCACCACCACCAGTATGTCACACCATCACCATCACCATCTCGTTAGCTTCAACAACGAGGCAATAATCCACTTAAGTTGTCTTTAGTTGATGAATATCAACATTTAAGTACGTAGCTTGAGTGACTGAGACATTAACAGTGGCGTGTCTACTACTACTACTACTGCTACTGCTACTACTACTACTACTGCTACTACTACTACTACTAATCTACTACTACTGCTACTACTACTAATAATAATACTACTACTATTACTACTACTACTACTAATACTACTACTACTCACATACACACACACATATATATGATCATATATATGTATATATATATATATACACACACACACACATATGGATATATATATATACATAGACACACATATGGACATATATATATATATATACGCACTTATGGACATATTTATATATATATATACGCACATATGGACATATATATAATATACACACTTATGGACATATATATATATACACACTTATGGACATATATATATATACACACTTATGGACATATATATATATACACACTTATGGACATATATATATATACACACTTATGGACATATTTATATATACACACTTATGGACATATATATATATACACACTTATGGACATATATATATATATACACACTTATGGACATATATATATATATACACACTTATGGACATATATATATATACACACTTATGGACATATATATATATATACACACTTATGGACATATATATATATACACACTTATGGACATATATATATATACACACTTATGGACATATATATATATACACACTTAAGGACATATATATATATACACACTTAAGGACATATATATATATACACACTTAAGGACATATATATATATACACACTTAAGGACATATATATATATACACACTTATGGACATATATATATATATACACACTTAAGGACATATATATATATACACACTTAAGGACATATATATATATACACACTTATGGACATATATATATATATGGACGCGCGTGGCTGAGTGGTTAGAGAACTGGATTCACAATCTTGAGGTTGTGAGTTCGATTCCCGAACCGGGCGATGCGTTATGTCCTTGAGCAAGACACTTTATTTCACGTTGCTCCTTCTACCTGGAGTTGCGACTGATACACAGTATTAGCAATTGGAAAGACCAATGGAAACATTGTTTCCTCGGTCCGATTTGACGAAAGTCGATCGACTGTCGATATATATGTATATATCAACAGTCGATCGACTTTTTTTGTCAAATGGGACCGAGGAAACAATGTTTCCGTTGGTCTTTCTAATTGCTAATACTATCTATCGGTCGCAACTCCAGGTAGAAGGAGCAACGTGAAATAAAGTGTCTTGCTCAAGGACATAACGCATCACCTGGTCCGGGAATCGAACTCACAACCTCATGATTGCGAATCCAATTCTTATATGGACGTATATATGTACACACACACATATGGACATATATATATAGACACACACACATACATGGACATATATATATATACACACACACATATAGGCATATATATATACATACACACATATATATAGAGAAAGGGATGGAGAAAGAGAGGAAAGGGTGAAGAAAAAGAAAAATGAGAGAAAGAAGAAGAAATGATGAATATGTCTCTAAGATTGTCAAGAAGGCTGAGGGTGTCTTAGTATCACTCAGCAAGACCTTTGTTAGCCACTCTCCAGCCATCTATTTAAAGCTGCATACAGCTATGGTACGACCACACTTGGAATTTGCATCATCAGTCTGGAGCCCCTATCTTGCTCAGAACATTGACCTCCTGGAAACTGTTCAGAGACGTGCAACCAAGCGCATACCCTCCATCAGACACCTACCATACTCTCAACGCCTTGCTTCCCTGGGCATGGATTCATTGAAGCTCCGATGTCTGGCAATGGACTTGGTAAACACCCACAAGGTTAGTTATTAACCATCTCGCCAACAACAACCCTGAGCACCTTTTTGATCTCCATGTGTCTAACACACGTGGACATGCCTACAAAATCAGAAAACACAGCTCCCATGACTTTCGGAAACATTTTTTCACGCTCAGGAGTAGCTGAAGCATGGAACAAACTACCTGCATCAGTTGTTAGCTGCCGAGACACTGCATCCTTTAAAACCCTAATTCTTCCCGAAATTCGCCAAAACTACACCTGATGTACCCCTTCCATACACATGCACACATGTATATATCATGACTCATGCACTGTTCATTTTCCTGACGTTTGTACATTACCCTAAGTACTATACATACACTTTTGATGAGTTGTAGTGCACCTGAGCACTGTACACAATATTTCATTATTATTATTATAAAATATATGAAATAAAAAAAAAGAGAGAGACAAAGAAGGAGAGAGAGACAGAGGGAGGAAAAGATGGATAGAGTGGGAGGAAGAGATGGATAGAGTGGGAGGAAGAGATGGATAGAGTGGGAGGAAATTGATGGATAGAGTGGGAGGAAGAGATGGATAGAGTGGGAGGAAGAGATGGATAGAGTGGGAGGAAGAGATGGATAGAGTGGGAGGAAATTGATGGATAGAGTGGGAGGAAATTGATGGATAGAGTGGGAGGAAATTGATGGATAGAGTGGGAGGAAGAGATGGATAGAGTGGGAGGAAGAAATAGAGAGAACAGGAGGAGATAGAGAGTGGGATGAAGAGATGGATAGAGAGGGATGAAGAGATGGATAGAGAGGGATGAAGAGATGGATAGAGAGGGAGGAAGAAATAGAGAGAGAGGGAGGAAGAAATAGAGAGAGCGGGAGGAGATAGAGAGAGTGGGAGGAAAGGATAGAGGAAGAGAGACTGTAGGAGGGAGAGATAGAGAGAGTGGGAGGAAGAGAGACAGGGGGAGGAGGAGGATTAAAAGTGATTCAGCTATTCCAGGTAATCCTTGTGGCAGTTATAGACTTAGATTTTATTCCATCAACCCTTTCTCTTCCATTTCTTTCATTTTATTTTCAACACCTTGATATATATATACATATATATACATATATATACACATATATATATATATATATATACATATATATATGTATATATGTATATATATATATATATACATATATATACATATATATATATATACATATATATATGTATATATGTATGTATATATATGTATGTATATATATGTGTGTATATATATATACATATATATATATACATATAAATATATATATACACATATATATATATACACATATATATACACATACATATATACACATACATATATATACACATACATATATATGTATGTGTATATATATATATATGTATATATATGGATATACATATATATATATATGTGTGTATATATGTGCGTGTGTGTGTGTATAGATATAGATATATATATATATGTGTGTGTGTGTATATATATATATATATATATGGGTATATATATATGTATATATATATATATGCATGTGTATATATATATATATATACATATATGCATGTGTGTCTGTATATATGTATACATATACATATATATATATATGTATATATATACATATATGCATATATGTATATATATTTATATACACAAACACACAGATGCAGATACACACATACCTACATATACAGAAACACTAGCACATACACACACACTCAGTTGCAGACACACACACATGCACACACAGAGGCATAAATAGAAGAAAAAAAACAAACAAACAAGAATAATAGGTTGTAGAGATGTTAGGGGGTAGGGTATAGGAGCAGGGGAGGGAATGGTGATGGGGGGGGGTTACATGGATGTGAGTGGGGGGGGAGAAAGGAGTGTTGGGGGTTACAGAGGATGTGGAGGGACAAGAGGAAAGAGTGGTCTGGCGGGGGGGGGGGGGTTGATGCGGTGGGGTACAGAGAGAGGTGGCGGGGTACAGTGAGAGGCGGTTGGGTGGGGGTGGGGGGTTGAAGAGGTCAGAAAGGTTGTGGTGATGAGGGTCCGGTGGTGGGGAACGGTCAATGTTCTGGATGCTGTGTACAACATTGCAATACTGACAATGGAAACACCACCACCACCACCACCACTACCATCAACATCATCATCGTCATCATCATCAGCAGAAGTAGCACTATCACCGCCACCACCACCACCACCACCACCACGACAATCATCACTTCCATCATCATGACTATCACTATTACTACCACCACCATCAACATCATCAACACCAGCACCAGCACCACCAGTCAATACCATCACCATCATCATCATTCCCCACCATCATCATCACCACAAGCATCATCATCATCACCACCACTACAGTCAAAAACCATCATCACCACCACCACCACCATCACAACACCACCAGTCAAAACCACCACTACCATCACCACCACCACCATCACAACCACCACAGTCAAAACCATCATCAACACCAGCATATTCAAAAACCACCACCGTCATCACCAATACCCCAGTCAAAACCACCACCACCACCATCATCACCAATACCCCAGTCAAAACCACCACCACCACCACCATCAATACTACAGTCAAAATCATCATCATCACCATCACCACTATATTCAAAACAATCAACACCACCACCATCAATACCCCAGTCAAAACCACCATCACCACCACCACCAATACCCCAGTCAAAACCACCACTACCAATACCCCAGTCAAAACCACCACCACCACTACCACCACCAATACCACAGTCAAAATCACCACCATCACCATCAACTTCATCATCACCACCAGGTGATATATCTCCCTGCCACGCCCTAATACACACAACACCACACCACCTTACACCACAACACCACCACCACCTTACACCACACCACACCGTCTCCCACCCGTCACCCCCCCCCCCCCTCCTAGCCATCAATCAACTGACACATCTGCAGTTTAGAAATCCAATCAATGTATTGATTGGGTGGAATTTTCTTTCTGTTTCAGGGGAAGAAAAAGAAAGGAAACAAAATAGAAAATGGATTTAAAAAGAATTTATTTTAAAGTTTTTGTTGTGTTTTTGGGGGCGGTTTTGTTGTTGGTGTTTGTTATTTTTTGTTTTCATTTCTTTTTAGTTTTTTTTTTTTGTTTGTGTTTTTTTTTATTGATTTGTTTGTTTGTTTGTTTTAGATAACAACCTTGAGGCTGAACATACACTATATATATATATATACACACACTACAAAACATATATGCATATATATATATGCATATATATATGTATATATATGCATATATATATATGCATATATATATATATATATGCATATATATATATATATATATATATATATGCATATATATATATATATATATATATATATATGCATATATATATATATATATATATGCATATATATATATATACATATATATGCATATATATATATATATGCATATATATACATATATATATGCATATATGTTTTGTAGTGTGTGTCTACAAGGCAAACTGCAAACATATGTATACATGCAAACCTCATACACAGACATGTGTCTGTATATATATATATATATATATATATATATATATATATATACATATATATATACACAGATGTGTGTGTATATATATATATATACACACACAGACGGGTGTATATATATATATAAAATAGAAGTATCAAGTACTTCAGTTCATGAAATGCCCTTGTTTCTACAAACAAGATAAGCACACATCATCATATCAAATAACATAATTACAACACAATACATTACATAACATTATTGAAGATTAGGGCAGTGGATTGGCAGTATCGGTAGAGCGTCAGACACAATGCACAGAGTTATGGCTCTTTGCATTCTGAGTTCAAATCCAGCCGAGGTTAACTTTGCCTTTCATCCTTACGGGATCAGTAAAATAAAGTACCAGTAATGCACTGAGATAAATTGGTGGCCTTGTGCCAAAAGTAGAAACAATTATTTATGGTTAGGGGGGTGGATTGGCAGTATCGGTAGAGGGTAGGATGCCGTGCTTTGCAGCATAGAGTTATGGCCCTTTACGGTCTGAGTTCAAATCCCGCCAACGTTAACTTTGTCTTTCATCTTTACGGGGTCGATAAAATAAAGTACCAGTAATGTACTGGAATAATTGCTGGCCTTGTGCCAAAAGCAGAAACAATTATTTAAGGTTTCTGGCTGGTTTCATGCAAGGTTCAGATCTTTTGCATTGAGGTAACATTTCTTCACATATCAAAATATTTAGAAATGGTTCCCTATATAGAATATAACACCGACAATTTCATCATTCCTTGGGTTAACTAACATAAACCCGTCTTCTTCTTCGCCCACTTACTCCTGAGGGGTTTGTGGGGAAAGAGTCCTCAAACACTCCTTCTAGCAGGCTCTGTCAGAAGCAACGTACAGCCCTAGTTATATACAGCTAACATAGAGCCCTAGTTATATACAGCTAACATACAGCCCTAGTTATATAGAGCTAACATACAGCCTTAGTTATATACAGCTAACATAAAGCCCTAGTTATATACAGCTAACATAGAGCCCTAGTTATATACAGCTAACATACAGCCCTAGTTATATAGAGCTAACATAAAGCCCTAGTTATATACAGCTAACATAAAGCCCTAGTTATATACAGCTAACATACACACCTTAGTTATATACAGCTAACATACACACCTTAGTTATATACAGCTAACATAGAGCCCTAGTTATATACAGCTAACATACAGCCCTAGTTATATAGAGCTAACATACAGCCCTAGTTATATACAGCTAACATAAAGCCCTAGTTATATACAGCTAACATACAGCCATAGTTATATACAGCTAACATACACACCTTAGTTATATACAGCTAACATACACACCTTAGTTATATACAGCTAACATGAAGCCATAGTTATATACAGCTAACATAAAGCCCTAGTTATATACAGCTAACATAAAGCCCTAGTTATATACAGCTAACATACAGCCATAGTTATATACAGCTAACATACACACCTTAGTTATATACAGCTAACATACACACCTTAGTTATATACAGCTAACATGAAGCCATAGTTATATACAGCTAACATAAAGCCATAGTTATATACAGCTAACATACAGCCCTAGTTATATACAGCTAACATACAGCCCTAGTTATATACAGCTAACATACAGCCATAGTTATATACAGCTAACATACACACCTTAGTTATATACAGCTAACATACACACCTTAGTTATATACAGCTAACATACAGCCCTTGTTATATACAGCTAACATAAAGCCATAGTTATATACAGCCCTAGTTATATAGAGCTAACATAAAGCCCTAGTTATATACAGCTAACATACACACCTTAGTTATATACAGCTAACATACAGCCCTAGTTATATACAGCTAACATACAGCCCTAGTTATAAAGTAACAATTTCGTCTCTCTAGGCTTTATTTCACACACAGCCCTATTTAAATATCATGTAGACCATAACACTGACCCAGCTTGTAATATTCTCTCAAAATTTAGCAGATTCATTCAAATTCTTTGCTCCATTATCCATATTGTAAAGCTACATTTAGTAGCATTACATCCACACATACATATTTAGGTGTAGGGGATTGGAGGGAAATATAGATCAGTGTGGTGTGGTGCTGTGTGGAGGTTAGATTAGAAGGGTGTGTGTGGTGTGGTGTAGTGTGGAGGTTAGACCAGAAGGGTGTGGTTTGGTGTGGGGTCGGGGAGAGATCAGATGGGTGGTGTATTGTGTGAGGGATAGCTCATCAGAAGAGTGTAGTGGTGGTGTGCGGCATAAATTAGTAGGTGTGGGGTGGGTGTAGTCGTATGGTTGAGTGGTGTGGTGTGGTGTGGTGGTATGGTTTGGTGTGGTGTAGTGTAGCATAATGTGGTGTGGTGTGGTGTGGTGCAGTGGTACAATATGGTGTGGTGTGATGTGGTGTGGTGTGGTGTAGTGGTACACTGTGGTGTAGTGTGATGTAGAGAAGTGTGGCATGGGGTTTTTTCTACTCAGTGAATCCCTCTACTAATCAAGCTCGTCTTCTCCTTTTCTACCTTTGTTTCCGCTAGTTACCTTAGACGAAGCGGCAAAGGGAAATGGCCGATGATGCGAAGACTGCTTCCCACCAGTTCATGGCTAACAAAAGACTTAGCTTACTTCCAACTGCCATTCCACATTCTGGTTGTTGGCCAACTCTATCTCACTGGAAGGCTTTGTTTCACTGAATTCTACGTTTCATTCCCCACTGTTCATTGTTTATGACGATGATGATGGTGGTGGTGGTGATGATGATGGTGGTGGTGGTGGTGGTGGTGGTGATGGTGGTGGTGGGGTGATGATTGTGATGATAATGATAATATAACAATAATAATATTGGTGATGATGAAAAGTGGTGGTAATGGTGGTTGGGACGATGATGATGATGATGGTGGTGGTGGTGGTGGGTGAGGATCAGGATAATATAACAATAATAATATTGGGGATGATGATGATGATGGTGGTTGTTGTTGTTGCGGTGATGGTGGTGGTGGTTCGGGGGGGGGGGAGATGGTGGCGGCGGTGGTGATGATAATGATAATAAAACAATAATAATATTGGTGACGGTAATGGTGGTGGTGATGATAGTGGTGATGGTAATGGTGGTGATGATGATAGTGGTGGTGATGGTGATGGTAATGGTGATGGTGATGGTGGTGGTAATGGTGGTGATAACAGTGATGGTAGTGATGATGATAATGCTGATAATGGGAATAACAATGATGGTAATGGTGGTGGTCATGGTGGTGATGATGATGAGGGTGATGAGAATAATGATGCTTATGATTTATAATGACGACGATGGTGCTGCTGCTGATGATGATGATGATCTAGTCTTGATAATATATATCTATAAACTAGAAACTGTGAACTGCCAACAATTAACTGCCAACAGGCTCAAACATCATCAACCTGCACCCTTGATACACACATATACACATACACACACACACACAGACACATATTTGCATACACACAGACACACTCACACACATACGCAGATACATACTCACACACATCTATGTTCATATATATATATATATAGAGATTACAATAATCAAAGTTCAGTTTAAGTCATTTATTTGCTTACAATTGTTTCCTCCAAACCGAGGTTTGGATTCTTCCATATATATATATGTATATGTACATATACACACACACATGCAGACACAGACATGCTCACATATATATATATATATAGTGAGAAAGTTAGTTGAATTACTAAATCCTTCTAAATTCTTGATTATTTTCAAAATTATTTCAAAATAAATAAGATGGAATGGTCATGAGTGGAATGCCTTTGATTGTACGAGAGTAGATTGAAAAGTTCATAAGCTGACTATGAAGTAGTAATGTCAGAGCTGTAAAATATTGCATGCTTTAATTTCAACTCTTCTTTCCAGGGACTGTGTTGAAAAATAAACCTTATTTGGTCATTCCATGAGAGTATCCTGGTCAGCTAATGTAGCTTTCAGCCGATCCTCATAAATCTAAACTATAATAAAGGAAAGTCTGCGGGACTGCGTACGGTTTAGTTTTTTTTACCCCGTTAGTAAAATAAGTTGGATTACTTTGAATAATAATTGTTTCTACTTTAGGCACAAGGCCAGCAATTACCCAGTGCATTACTGGTACTTTATTTTATCGACCCCGTAAGGATGAAAGGCAAAGTCAACCTCGGCGGGATTTGAACTCAGATCGTAAAGGGACGTAACTATGCTGGAAAGCATGGCGTCCGACCCTCTACTGATACTGCCAATCCACCGCCTCTTTGAATAAATAATGAATGAATATTACATAATTTATCTACTAAATTTTGTAAGCAAAAATAATTTCGTAAAAATAAATAATTTAAAATTGACTTCTTCTCAAAGTTGCACTTCCGCTATATCGTTGCCACCACCATCACTTCAACTACCATATATATAGAAAGAGAGAGTGTGTGATGTCAACACTTCCGGTGGCGATCGCTTAAATAAACATACTAATTTTCTGTCAATCCAGTTTATATATAATATCGTCTTTTTTTAATGTATCATGGATTAAGTTACTGATTATATAAGACAGTGTAACGTAGTCTTCGTTCAATTTCTGTGTATATTGTCAATTACCATTTTATTTGATGTATCATATCTACATGTATATATACCTGCGTATAATATCAATATACACACTGCACATGCTAGCCGAAAACCACCCGAAGGGTGGTTTTTCTACTACTATGCTTAATAAAACTTGCAAAACTGGTAATACTCCTAGGCCAGATGGGAAATGTAGGCTCATAGGCA
>OZ024761.1:28764556-28769556 GCA_964016885.1 Eledone cirrhosa
GTTGTGATGATGGCGGTGTTGGTGGTGATGATGGTGGTGTTGGTGGTTGTGATGATGGTGATGGTTGTGATGATGGTGGTGGTTGTGATGGTGGTGGTGGTGGTGGTTGTGATGGTGGTGGTGGTGGTGGTTGTGATGATGGTGGTGTTGGAGGTTGTGATGATGGCGGTGTTGGTGGTGATGATGATGGTGGCGGTGGTTGTGATGATGGTGTTGATGGTGGTGTTGGTGGTGGTGATGATGATGGTGGTGGTGGTGGTTGTGATGATGGTGGTGTTGATGGTGGTGTTGGTGGTTGTGATGATGGTAGTGTTGGTGGTTGTGATGGTAATGGTGGTGGTTGTGTTGATGGTGGCGTTGGTGGTTGTGATGATGGTGGTTGTGATGATGGTGGTATTGGTGGTTGTGGTGGTGGTGGTGGTTGTGATGGTGGTGTTGGTGGTGGTGGTTGTGATGATGGTGGTGTTGGTGGTTGTGGTGGTGGTGGTGGTGAAGGTGGTGGGGTTGATGGTGGTGTTGGTGGTTGTGATGATGGTGGTGTGGTGGTTGTGGTGTTGGTGGTGGTAGTGCTGGTGGTGGTGGTGATGGTTGTGGTGATGGTAATGGTGATAATGGTGGTGGTGGTGGTGGTGGTGCTGGTGTCAGTTTTTGTAATGATGGGGGTTGTGATGATGGAGGGTTGTATTGGTGTTGGTGGTTGTGATGATGGTGGTTGTGATGATGGTGGTTGTGATGATGGTGGTTGTGATGTTGGTGGTTGTGTTGATGATGGTTGTGATGATGGTGGTTGTGATGTTGGTGGTTGTGATGTTGGTGGTTGTGATGATGGTAGTTGTGATGATGGTAGTTGTGATGATGGTAGCTGTGTTGATGGTGGTTGTGATGATTGTAGTTGTGATGTTGGTGGTTGTGATGTTGGTGGTTGTGATGATTCTGGTTGTGTTGATGGTGGTTGTGATGATGGTGGTTGTGATGATGGTGGTTGTGATGATGGTGGTTGTGTTGATGGTAGTTGTGATGTTGGTGGTTGTGATGATGGTGGTTGTGATGATTCTGGTTGTGATGATTCTGGTTGTGATGACGGTGGTTGTGATGATGGTGGTTGTGATGATGGTGGTTGTGTTGATGGTAGTTGTGATGTTGGTGGTTGTGATGATGGTGGTTGTGATGATTCTGGTTGTGTTGATGGTGGTTGTGATGATGGTGGTTGTGATGATGGTGGTTGTGATGATGGTGGTTGTGTTGATGGTGGTTGTGTTGATGGTGGTTGTGTTGATGGTTGTTGTGATGTTGGTGGTTGTGATGATGGTGGTTGTGATGTTGGTGGTTGTGATGTTGGTGGTTGTGTTGTTGGTGGTTGTGTTGATGGTGGTTGTGTTGATGGTGGTTGTGTTGATGGTGGTTGTGTTGTTGGTGGTTGTGATGGTGGTTGTGTTGATGGTGGTTGTGTTGTTGGTGGTTGTGATGATGGTGGTTGTGATGATGGTGGTTGTGATGATGGTGGTTGTGATCTTGGTGGTTGTGATGTTGGTGGTTGTGATGTTGGTGGTTGTGTTGATGGTGGTTGTGATAATGGTGGTTGTGATGATGGTGGTTGTGATGATGGTGGTTGTGATGATGGTGGTTGTGATGTTGGTGGTTGTGATGTTGGTGGTTGTGATGATGGTGGTTGTGATGATTGTGGTTGTGATGATGGTGGTTGTGTTGATGGCGGTTGTGATGATGGTGGTTGTGTTGATGGTGGTTGTGTTGATGGTGGTTGTGTTGATGGTGCTGGTGGTTGTGGTTTTTCCCTGACACAATTATTTCTCGTTAGTTTATGAATTAAATATAACAACACTGAAAAACAGGTTTTCAGGGAGGAGGAGTTTCAGAACAGTTTGTTCATAGAAATGTCTCTTATTTTTCTTTGTTACACTGTAAAGGACTGGTGCCCACCCTACTCTGTAAAGTGGCTGGTGTTAGATACAGCATCCAGCCAGCGAAACCATGTCCAATCTGTAAAGTGGCTGGTGTTAGATACAGCATCCAGCCAGCGAAACCATGCACCATGTCCAATCTGTAAAGTGGCTGGTGTTAGATACAGCATCCAGCCAGCGAAACCATGCACCATGTCCAATCTGTAAAATGGCTGGTGCGAGAAACGGCATCCAGCCAGCGAAACCATGCACCATGTCCAATCTGTAAAATGGCTGGTGTGAGAAACGGCATCCAGCAAGAGAAACCATGCACCATGTCCAATCTGTAAAATGGCTGGTGTGAGAAACGGCATCCAGCAAGAGAAACCATGCACCATGTCCAATCTGTAAAATAGCTGGTGTGAGAAACGGCATCCAGCAAGAGAAACCATGCACCCAGTCTACCTTGTAAAATAGCTGGTGTTAGAAATGGCATCCAGCAAAAGAAACTATGCACCATGTCCACTCTGTAAAATGGCTAGTGTTAGAAACGGCATCCAGCCAGAGAAACAATGCACCCAGTCCACTCTGTAGAGTGGTTAGTGTTAGAAAGGACATCCAACCAGAGAAACCATGCACCCAGTCCACTCTGTAAAATGGTTTGTGTTAGAAAGGACATCACACCAGAGAAAGCATGCACCCAGAGCACGATTCTCTTTACATCCAATCTCAATACTAAGTTTCAAGCTAACACCATACTGGGGCACCACCCTGTTTACATCCAATCTCAATACTAAGGCCATACTGGGGCACCACCCTGTTTACATCCAATCTCAATTCTAATGCCATACTGGGGCACCATCCTGTTTACATCCAATCTCAATACTAAGGCCATACTGGGGCACCACCCTGTTTACATCCAATCTCAATTCTAATGCCATACTGGGGCACCACCCTGTTTACATCCAATCTCAATACTAAGGCCATACTGGGGCACCATCCTGTTTACATCCAATCTCAATTCTAATGCCATACTGGGGCACCATCTTGTTTACATCCAATCTCAATACTAAGGCCATACTGGGGCACCATCCTGTTTACATCCAATCTCAATACTAAGGCCATACTGGGGCACCATCCTGTTTACATCCAATCTCAATACTAATGCCATACTGGGGCACCATCCTGTTTACATCCAATCTCAATACTAAGGCCATACTGGGGCACCATCCTGTTTACATCCAATCTCAATAGTAAGCTACAAAAGTAATTTACATCAGGAAATGTTACTCTTATTTTAATCACCTCCTATTGGGCAATCTGAGAAGAAAAGGGATAACCCAAAATATGGGGAGGTAGGGATAGGGGGGTGTAGATATGGTGGAGGTGAGGGTAGGGGCTAAGGGAGGAGTTTGTGGAGGGAATGTGGGTGGAGGTGTTTATGTAAAGGTGTGTGTGTGTGGAAGGTGTGTGAAATATGTGTGTGTGTGTGTATGTGTATGTGTGTGTGTGTGTGAAAAGTGTGTGTGGATGTGTGTGTAGTAGGTAGGTAGGTAGGGAAAGTAAGTAGGGAAGTAGATAGAGATAGTTACTTACATATGACGGAGGTGTGTGTGAGAGGTGTGTGTCTGGAGGTGTGTGTAGTGATAGAAAGGGAAGTAGTTAGAGATAGTTACTTACATATGACGGAGGTGTGTGTGAGAGGTGTGTGTCTGGAAGTGTGTGTAGGGATAGAAAGGAGGGAAGTAGTTAGAGATAGTTACTTACATATGACGGAAGTGTGTGTGAGAGGTGTGTGTCTGGAAGTGTGTGTAGGGATAGAAAGGAGGGAAGTAGATAGAGATAGTTACTTACATATGACGGAGGTGTGTGTGAGAGGTGTGTCTGGAGGTGTGTGTAGGGATAGAAAGGGGGGAAGTAGATAGAGATAGTTACTTACATATGACGGAGGTGTGTGTGAGAGGTGTGTGTCTGGAGGTGTGTGTAGGGATAGAAAGGGGGGAAGTAGATAGAGATAGTTACTTACATATGACGGAGGTGTGTGTGAGAGGTGTGTGTCTGGAGGTGTGTGTAGGGATAGAAAGGGGGGAAGTAGATAGAGATAGTTACTTACATATGACAGAAGTGTGTGTGAGAGGTGTGTGTAGGGATAGAAAGGGGGGAAGTAGATAGAGATAGTTACTTACATATGACAGAAGTGTGTGTGAGAGGTGTGTGTCTGGAGGTGTGTGTAGGGATAGAAAGGAGGGAAGTAGATAGAGATAGTTACTTACATATGACGGAGGTGTGTGTGAGAGGTGTGTGTCTGGAGGTGTGTGTAGGGATAGAAAGGGGGGAAGTAGATAGAGATAGTTACTTACATATGACGGAGGTGTGTGTGAGAGGTGTGTGTCTGGAGGTGTGTGTAGGGATAGAAAGGGGGGAAGTAGATAGAGATAGTTACTTACATATGACAGAAGTGTGTGTGAGAGGTGTGTGTCTGGAGGTGTGTGTAGGGATAGAAAGGGGGGAAGTAGATAGAGATAGTTACTTACATATGACTCCAATTATCAGTTCTCTAACATATTTCTACATTAAATTTCACCAACCAATTATAGAAGCAGGCCAGCCTCTGGCAACATAACAACAACAACCAACAATCATAAACTTCACTACACACACTACACACACACATAACAACCTTTATACACACACACTCCACACACAACACACACTACACACATAACTTTTACACACACACACTACACACACACATAACCTTTACACACACACACTACACACACACATAACCTTTACACACACACACACTACACACACACATAACCTTTACACACACATAACCTTTACATGCACACACTACACACACACATAATACACACGCTACACATACATAACAACCTTTACATACACACACATAACAGACACTGCACATACAAACAACCATTACACACACACACCCTTTACACACACACTACACAGACACTACACACACAAACCATTACACACACGGTACACACACTACACACAAACACACATACACAAACCTTTACACACACTACACACACTGTACAGACACCACACAGACGCACACATGCACACACA
>OZ024761.1:28774556-28792056 GCA_964016885.1 Eledone cirrhosa
CTACAGGCTGATATAGAGAGAAGGCCCATTCACTCGGGCCATTCTCGCCACTTTCACCCACCTTTCATAAAACTTGCTGGGGTACAGCACCTCTCTCTCCATCCTGATTCTTCTTCCAAAGTGGTATTTGAAAAAAAGAATCAGTTGTTGGCCGGAGAGAAAGGTGTCTGACCTCAGCCCTTTCAACCTTGTCCACCATACAACCTCTTTCGCCATAGCTATCACACAAAGGAAAACCACCTCTCCTTCGTTTTTGAAGGAGGGTGGCGGTTTGATAATGACAATGGACTCGGTGGTCAACCGGATTGGTCCCACCCGCGACAATAGTCGTTCTACATAGCCCCACAGGTCAGTGACGCCTGGGCAGTTTATGAATGCGTGTGCGAGGGTTTCTTCGTCTCGCACACACCTCGGACAGATCTTTTTTGCAGGGTCCCTGCCCGGGCGCCCATGTCTGTAGAGCTTGTCTCGAACTGGTAGAGCTCCTCGGTAGCACTGCCAGGCCAGGGACTTTTGGAAGTTGTCCATCGGTCCCGGGCGGAAGGTCCTACCGAACAGACTGGCCAGTTCATCTTCCTCTACGCCTAGAGTTTCACCGAGTGCGTCGTCGCACTTGCTGCGGATCAACCCTCTATAGAATGACGAAGTGGAGTCTCCACTGATCGCCGGGTCCGCCTGCCAGAGGGCTGTGAGCGCCTGAGCACATTCGATGTGCCAGTCGCCCATTTTCCTCGGTCTTTGCTTGACCCAGGACTGCAGCTCGGTCAGCGAGACGAGTCGTGGGAAGGCTCGCTTCACGAACGGGGCCCACAGCGGTTATAAGTAGATAGATAGATAGATAGATAGATAGATAGAAAGATAGACAGATAGACAGATAGATAGATAGACAGATAGATAGATAATTTTCTTTTTATTTGCCATCAGGGCATCAAAAAGTGGGACAAGTACAATGGGGGGAGTTTACATAACAAGGCGTCCTCAATAAGGAGGAGGCAATAACAAAAAGATAGACAGACAGATAGATAGATAGATAGATAGAAAGATAGAAAGATAGATAGATAGATAGAAAGATAGACAGATAGATAGATAGATGGATGGATAGGTGGGTAGATAGATATGTAAAATCAATAGATAAATTTCTTTACTAGCCACAAGGGCACAAAAGAAAGGGACAAATACAAATGGGGAGTTTACATACAGGTATATGAAAATAAAACTATTAATAAAATAACAAATAACAATTGAAATCCCCAATAAGGGGGGAGGCGTTACACAGGGGTTGTACACACCCCGAAAAAATGTACAGCCCTCATCTCCAGGAGCACCAAGAGTGAGTACCCCCCTCCTCTCTTTCTCTTTTTCCTCAACCTACAGGCTTATATAGAGAGAAGGCCCAACCACTCGGGCCATCTTTGCCACATTCACCCACCTTTCATAAAACTTGCTGGGGTACAGCACCTCTCTCTCCATCCTGATTCTTCTTCCAAAATGATATTTGAAAAAACGAATCAGTTGCTCGCCGGAGAGAAAGGTAGCCAGATAGCTAGATAGATATATATATAGATAGATTGGTAAATGGATAGATAGATAGATAGGTCGATAGATAGATAGGTCGATAGATAGATAAATCAGATCAGCTGATATATTTTTATTTAAATACGGAGATAGATAGAAAGAAAGTTAGAAAGAGAGATCAGATTAGATCAGATGATATATTACTAGTTAAATAACTAGTAATACCATTAGTCAACTTAATACTGGATATTTTAATGAAAGTGGAGTGTAGATAGTATCTATTACATGTAAACCTGCCAGTTGATGCTTTAAGTAGTTGATTTATTGACCCTATTTTTAAGATGTTAGGCTGTGATTTGTGGCAAATTTGGCTGTTATTTCTAACAGGTCAAACGACCTCATTCAAGCTACTTTGGCTCACAACTCAAGAAATCATATATACAGATGCTGTGTGTGCACGCGCGTGTGTGTGTGCGTGAGTGTATGTGTGTGTGTGTGTGAGAGTGTATGCGTATGTGTGTTGTAATTCATTTAAAAGAATTATTCATCAGACATCTCTAACATTGTTCTTGTGTTTTAAGAATTTCTTTGTCAATTGTGAAACCATATGTTACTTCAAAACACTCAAAGAAAATGAAAAACAATGTAAGAGATGATTATTATCATTAATACTACTACTACTACTACTACTACTAGGGCAGTGGGTTGGCAGTATCAGTAGTGAGTTGGACACCATGCTCTGCATCATAGAGTTACAGCCCTTTATGGTCTGAGTTCAAATCCTGCCGAGGTTATCTTTGCCTCTTTGCCTTTCATCCTTACGAGGTTGATAGAATAAAGTACCAGCACTGGGGTCGATTTATCGATTTTCCTCTCCCCCAAAATTGCTGGCCATGTGCCTATATAAGAAACTTTTATTAATACTACTAATGCTTATAATAATCTAATGATAAAGTATTTTCTTTATTATTGGCACATAGTGGTCATAGAAACATGATATTACAAGTGTGTGTATGTGTGGAGGGTTTTAACAGAATTCAAATGAAATACAAAAACAAAACCAAAAATGTATATACAGTATACATCCAATGGCAGTGCCCCAGCATGGCCTCAGGCCATGAGCTAGAACAAGTAAAAAAAGTAAAATTGTAACATATAAAAACCTAGGGTCAATCAACGGGCAAAACAGACCCAGAATTGTCCTCACTATCAATAGAAAAGTGCCCTGTCTTAGCTCTATATGATAACCTTCAGTTAACCATCTCCTAGCTCTATATGATAATCTACAATTAACCCTCTATATGATAGTCTACAGTTAACCCTCTGTTAACTCTATATGATACCCTACAGTTAACCCTCTCTTAGCTCTATATGATAACCTACAGTTAACCCTCTCTTAGCTCTATATGATACCCTACAGTTAACCCTCTCTTAGCTCTATATGATACCCTACAGTTAACCCTCTCTTAGCTCTATATGATAACCTACAGTTAACCCTCTCTTAGCTCTATATGATACCCTACAGTTAACCCTCTCTTAGCTCTATATGATACCCTACAGTTAACCCTCTCTTAGCTCTATATGATAACCTACAGTTAACCCTCATTTAGCTGTATATGATAGCCTACAGTTAACCCTCTCTTAGCTCTATATGATAACCTACAGTTAACCCTCTCTTAGCTCTATATGATACCCTACAGTTAACCCACTCTTAGCTCTATATGATACCCTACAGTTAACCCTCTCTTAGCTCTATATGATAACCTACAGTTAACCCTCTCTTAGCTGTATATTATAGCCTACAGTTAACCCTCTCTTAGCTCTATATGATAACGTACAGTTAACCCTTTTCTCTTTACCAACCACTGGTCATTGATTTCTGTCCTATGAAGGATTTTTACCCAACTTACATGCTGTCATTACCAGTATTAGGCTGCTTTAACAGCTATTTTGGCACTCAGGTTTCAAATTATTATAATGAATTTCATATATATATATATATATATGTATATATATATGTATATATATATATATATATATATATATATATATATATGTATATATATATATGTATATATATATATGTATATATATATATGTATATATATATATGTATATATATATATGTATATATATATATGTATATATATATATATATGTATATATATATATATGTATATATATATATGTATATATATATGTATATATATATATGTATATATATATATATGTGTATATATATATATATATGAATATATATATATATATGAATATATATATATGTGTATGTGTATATATATATATATATGTATATATATATATATAACTTTGAATAACTTTGAAATGTTTTGGCCAGTATTGGCCCAGGCCATGTCTAACTTAATAGCACCACCTGGCGAAGTCTTTCAATTCAGGATTTGGGCACCATGGCCCATTCGAGAAGAGAATTACTGTTTGCGGAGACATATCCGGGTGTGGGTGGTTTGTCCGGGATTACTTGGAGGAATTTGTCCAAAGACTTCTTGAATTTTGTGTGGTCAGTTTCTGTTTTGACGTGTCCTGGTGTGATGTTGAAGAGAGCAGGGCCGATTGAGGTGAAATAATTGTGCCGTATTGTTGTTATGAGTTGCGATTTAGATTTTTGAATGGGACGGATAGCACGGGGCCCAAGCCTTGGGTGTATCTTGAAGGCGATGCCAACATCATTTGGGCAGTGATGATGGAACATTTTCCACATCATGCAGATAATATAACGCTCACGGCGACGTTGGAGTGAGTAAAGTTTCAGGTTTTCCAATCGACCCCAGTAGTCAAGGTCTGACATGCCATCTATCTTTTTCGTGATTGCCCTTTGAGGAGCTTCAAGTTTCATGATACTTTGTTTCGTGTGGGGAGACCACAGTGGACAACAGTATTCAAGGTGTGGTCGGGCGAAAGTAGAGAAGAGAAGGATAATGGTGCGGGAATCTCTCGACTGGAAGGTTCTGAGGATCCAGGAACACATTCTGCGGGCCATGTCAACTTTGCTGCTTATATGCGTGGTCCAGCTTATGTTGCTGTCCACGGTTACTCCCAAGTCTCTGATGTTGTTAGATGCCACGAGAGTTTCCCCGGAGGGAAGGGAGTACGGGAGTTTCAGAGCATCCTCTTTTCCAAAGTGGATCAGTTCGAATTTGTCTTCGTTCAGTAACATGTTGTTCTTTTCTGCCCATTGGGTAACAGCCAGTAGGTCTGACTGAAGGCTTATCCGGTCATCCACGCCATTGATGACCTTTTGGAGCTTGGAATCATCAGCGAAAATTTTAATGTTGCTGTGTTTGATGATGTCAGTGATGTCATTAATATAGATGATGAAGAGAAGTGGGCCCAACACAGTGCCTTGTGGGACTCCACTACTGACTTTGGCTGGGCTTGATTTGACTCCCTCAACTACAACATGTTGGGTTCTGTTTGACAGGAAGCTCTTGATCCACTGCAGCAGCTTTCCAGTGACACCAATATTGGACAGCTTTCTCAGTAGAATGTTATGATCAACCCTGTCAAAGGCCTTGCTGAAATCAAGGTAGATAACATCAGTGTTGGAACCCTCTCCCAAGGCTCTCAAAATGTCATCAAAGTGATGCAGTAGTTGCGTCAGGCAATCCCTTCCATTACGGAATCCATGCTGGTTGGAGTTCAGCATATTGTTACTCTCAAGGAAGTGGGTCATTCGCGATCTCACCACTCGCTCAAATACCTTAATGATATGAGAGGTGAGTGAGATTGGACGGTAATTCACGGCAAGGGATTTGTTTCCCTTTTTGAAAACTGGGACAACAGACTGGGATAGAAGGTTTTCTGGCACATATCCAGCATCCAGTGAGTTCCGCCACAGATTGGCAAGAGGAGAAGCAAGTTGGTGTTGACACGCCTTCAAGACACAAGCAGGGAACCTATCGGGACCTACTGCTGAATTATGCTTGATTTCCTTTATTGCCGCCAAGACATCAGGGGCGCCAAACGTTATGTCCGATAAGGTGTAATGGGGAGTAACATCGCCGATACAGCCCAGATCGGCCATATCAGGATTGCTGAAAACAGAGCAGTATTGTTTCTGCAGTATCTCACCCATGGTTTTAGCATTGTCTTGAAGAGTGCCATTTTCATCAATTAGAGGGCCAACAGTAGAGCCAGTGATTTTGTGTTTTTTTGCAAATGAAAAGAACACTTTGGGATTGAGTTTGATCTTCTCAATGGCCCAGGCCTCTTCAGCTCTTCTCTGATTGTTGATGAGGGACATTATGTTGTTTTGGAGGTTATGTTTTTTAATCTCTAGTGATGAAATGGCAGTCAAGTTGATGTGTTGCTGCTGACAGTATTTCAGATTGTTGATTTTTTTGTTCGTTCTCTTAATTTTTCTGATGAGCGTTTTTCTATTTCTAGGGATTCTGCTCTTAGATTTGTTTATAGTTCTTAATGGGGTGTGTTTAGCACATATGTTTGTAACAGTGTCCACAAATGTCTGCCAGGACTTTTTGATGTTAGTGGGTGTATGAGTGTGCGTGAAGGACCAGTCGACATGTGCAAGATCATGACTGATCGCTTCCCAGTTTGCATTGTGGAAATCCATAGCGTCAAACGGATGGACAGGAGAAATGACATTGGGTTTGTATATTGGACGGTGGAATCTCAGATCACAGAGAACCATGTCATGATCAGAGAGTAGAGTTTTCTCCACTGCAATATTGTGGATATTGTCAGTGTGATTGCTGAAAATTAAGTCTAGGACGTTTTTGTGGCACCTCGTTGGTTCGAGCACTAGTTGGGATAGGAAGAAATCATCCATGAAGTCAAGAAGCGATTCCACAGCTTCCCTGTCAGAGGTTGAGGCAGAAGAACCTGGTGGCAGGGTGTTTGTGGACCAGTCAACTCCGGGGAGGTTGAAGTCCCCCATCATTAAGATGTTGTCAGGGTGACACTCTTGGATGAAACACTTTATGCTGTTGAGGCATTCCTTGAAGCATGGTACAGGCGTTTGGGGTGGCCTATAGAGCCCAACTACTAATAGGTTGTTGGTTTGACTGAATACAGTGACTGCCTCACAGTATCCATTAGTGAATATGTTCATAGCCTCTGTTGAGAAAGAATTATGGACATAAATGGCAGTTCCGCCCTTTCTTCTGCCAGCGCGATCAGCACGGATGGCTTTGAAATTTTTCACTTTCACCTCGGCTTCCAAGTGGAGGTTACTGAGATGGGTTTCAGTGAGGACGAAGAAAGGGATGTGGTTTGGATGGACATCAATCCAGTCCTCCAGGAATTTGATCTTCCATTTTTGGAATATATATATGTATATATATATATATATATGTATATATATATATATGTATATATATATATATATATATATATATATATGTGTATATATATATATATGTATATATATATATGTGTATATATATATATATATATATGTGTATATATATATATATATGTATATATATATATGTGTATATATATATATATATATATATATGTATATATATATATATATGTATATGTATATATGTATATATATATATATATATATATATATATATGTATATATATATGTATATATATATGTATATATGTATATATATATATATATATATATATATATATATATATGTATATATATATGTATATATGTATATATATATATATATATATATATATATATATATGTATATATGTATATATATATATATATATATATATATATATATATATATATATGTATATATGTATATATATATATATATATATATATATATATATATGTATATATATATATATATATGTATATATATATATATATATATATATAACGAAGGAAATGTGGTAAGGAACCAGGTGGACCATAACGCACCAAAGTACTCAATACTTAGGGTAGTAGAGCGGGTAATAGGAACCAGTAAGACCCCGACGGCTGAGCTCATTGCTGAGTTTTTGAGTATCAGGTATTTGGAGGCCATGGGTTTAGCATAGTGTGAGTGAAGAATTTGGGCTCTCTCGTCTATAGTGTTAATCCAGAGTTCTGTGTCTAATACAGGTAGTCTATTCTTAGGGTGTTTGGAAGGGTAGTCAATAGTTACAGTTATACTCTGGTGTATGGAATTAGCTATCTGCTGGATGCTTTCCATTGTGCTACATTCTAAATCAAATTTCTTAGTGCTCTCTTGTGGAGATGTCCTTATTACTATATTGATGTCGTCTACGTAACGAGAGTACATGATAAGGTCTATGGAGCTCTCATCCAGGAGATCTTTGAGTCTCCTTTCCCACCACACCATAAAAAGGTAGGCAACGTCACCAGCTAAGCTGACAGCAATGGCTGCTCGCTCATTTTAGGTGTAGATCTTCTCGTTGAATTTGAATATGTGGCCCTTTAGGGTAGTTTTGATACTAGTCCATATTGCATGTGCGACCATTTTTCTTACCTTATCATTGTTTTGGGGGGTCCGTATAGCTTTGGTCCACCCAATCCACCTTCGTGGGAGTCTTTTTTGCCATTGAGGTTATGGTGGGGGGGGTCTATCTCTTATGGGTCTACTGGGGCAGAAACGTCTAAGGTCATGGCTGTCTAGGTAGTCAGTGTCGTAGGTAAGTCTAAGTAGGAGGCCCAGTTTGTCTGTGTCGACGTCGCAGAACTCCACCTCACTCTCAATGATCATCTCCACACATTTTTCCACAGCAAAATCAATGTTAATGGATGGGTACAATGATACCACATCCATACTGCCTATTATGCAGTTGGATAGGTTCCTGTTTTTGTTGCACTCACTGATTCTGCTGAGGAGGTCCTCTGTACTGTCACATACATCTGGGGACATCTTCATTATGGGGCGTATAACCATTGAGAGGAAGTAGGAGATCCTGTAGTTGCTAGCTATATTTGCTCCGCATACAGGTCTTGTTGGTGGTCCTGTTGTCGGGTCGTCGACTGTCTTGTGGTCTTTGCGGAGCCCATACAAGGGTGGTATGCCATTGTTAGACGCCTGGAAGTTGTTGGCAGTGTGTCTGCTTGGCTTTAGGATGTTGGTCCACATCATCATGTGAGCGTTAAGGATTTTCTCTCTCCCATCATGTATTTGCTGTGCAATTTCACTCGTGTTGGTGATGTGGGGTTGCATAGCCTTGATGTAGTTCGGCATGCTGTCTATTGACATCCTACCAGATTTATCAGTGGGTAGACATACTACCTCACCATCCCTTGTGCGCTGTTTGAGGCTAACCAAGCCTTCTACAGGTTTCCTCCTAAGTTGTTGGACCTCTGGTCTGCTCTGTGTCTTAGTATACCGGTCTACTATTTGTCTAATCTTATTTCTAGCTATGGTGAACTGTGCCTCTGTCTCGTCATCTATTTGTTGTGGTATGCAAACCCTTTTATTAAAGGGTAACCTCGTAGGATAGATATTACCCATCTTATATGTTTTGTCAGCTGGGTTGAAGAATAGTTTCTCTAAGGGGTTGTCATTATATCTATCGTCGTAGTTGTGTGTGTTGCTATTATTGTTATTATGGTGGTTGTTGTTGTTCCTATCATTAGCATTATTATTATTGTTATTATTGTTATGATTGCTAGATGTATTGTTGCTGTGATTGTTAGATGTATTGTTGTTGTTTTCTCCACCGTTATTGTTGTTGTTACTGTTATTTCTACCATTGTGGTTGTTACTTTTATTATGTTTCTTGTTTTTGTTGTTGTTGTGTCTATCATTAACGTTGCTACATGTATTATTTCTATTACCATTGTGGTTGTTGTTGTTGTTATTCGTATTGTTACCGTTATTACTACTGTGGTCGCTGCTGCTGTGTCTGTAGTTAATGTTTCTATTATTATTATTGTGGTTGTTGTTGTTGTTGTTCTGTCTATCGTTAACATTATTACCATTATTACTATTTCTCACTCTCCTGCTATTGTTATTGTTATGACTATTACTATTATAGCTGTTATTTCTATACTCAGGGTTATTGTTTATATTACTACTACCGTTATTATTGTTGTTGTCCGTGTAGTTGTTGTTGTTTACTTTTGCATTCCAACATATTTTTGTGAAACACTTTTCCAGCTCCGTTTTGCACTCGATAGGGTTAATCTTTTTGTAGATGGCAAATCTTGGTGGTAGCTGCAGGATTTGTTGTTCTTGTTCACTGATTAAAGTGTTCCCATAAATATTTACTGTGTGGTCATTGGTAAATTCTTCCGGTAGTTCTACATCAGTCATACGGATATTGCCGATGTTATCTGGGTATTTTTGAGAATATTCTATTTTTCTTTCTTCTAGTTTTTTCTTATTCATCCATTCTAATTTCTTATTGAAATGCCTATTGCATTCGTTTCGGGCGTATTTCGATTCACGTCGAATGATGCTCATGAAGTCATCCCTCTCGTTTGGTGTGGTGAGATTTCGGACTTCCTTACCGTTAATGCGTTTCTGTCTGTAAAGTTCATTAACTTTTGTGTATGTTGTTCTTTTCATATTAACTGTTATTGTGTGTTTTAGTCATTCAGCTCATGTTTTGTTCAATAATAAATTATTTACTTGTTTTGATATGTTTGTTGTGTATATTTTGGAGGAAACACAGTGTTTTAAGAAGCGGATTTGTTCTGTTGTTATTGTAGTTTTTATATAACAGAAATTGTGTGTCGAAACAAATATTGACCAACGGTCAAAAAATACAGATACAATATAGGCACAAACACATATATATAGTCCAACAAAGTTCTTTCGTTGTACATCTGCAATATCGTCAGTGGTGCTATTATGTTTCTTCCCATTGCATTGTATGCCTATATATGTGTATACATTGTATACATATATATATATATATACATTGTATACATATATATATATATATACATATATACATATATATATATATATACATATATACATATATATATATATATATATATATTTACGTATATATATTTACCGCTGGGTAAAGAAGTGCCAAGAAATGCAAGTAGAAGGAAGGCGCAGTAGAGGAAGACCACGAAAAACATGGACGAAGGTCATGAGAGCAGACTCCAAATTGCTGAAGCTCAAGGAGGAGATGACAAAGGACCATGACAAGTGGAGAGATGCTGTGCTGAATAGGACCCGTCCCACCCATGCAAGCAGGGAAAAGCAGATATATGATGATGACGATGATATATATATATATATATATATATATTTATTAAAATAACAGATTAAAGTTTAAGCAAAAGGGTGAAAGCAGCGATTCTTTGCTTAAACTTTAATCTGTTATTTTAATGAATATTTGCTCTAGGGTTCTTATCATCATCATCATCATTTTACGTCCGCTTTTCCCTGCTTGCAAGGGTGGGAC
Organism: Eledone cirrhosa; assembly: GCA_964016885.1. Taxonomy (NCBI): domain Eukaryota; kingdom Metazoa; phylum Mollusca; class Cephalopoda; order Octopoda; family Eledonidae; genus Eledone; species Eledone cirrhosa. The sequence continues at coordinate 28,785,432 of OZ024761.1, forward strand.
GGGTCTTATTCAGCACAGCATCTCTCCACTTGTCATGGTCCTTTGTCATCTCCACCGTGAGCTTCAGCAATCTGAGGTCTGCTCTCACTACCTCCGCCCATGTTTTTCGTGGTCTACCTCTACCACGTCTACCTTCAACTGGCATTTCCTGGCACTTCTTCACCCATCGGTCATCCTCAATTCATCTTATATATTTGATATATATTTATCCATATCAAGCCCTCTTTGGATTTTAGTCTTCACATTTATTATTATTACTATATATATATATATATATATATCCATACAGTTTAAGTATAAAGTCTCTGATATCCAATTGGCTGTCAGCAAAAGAGCACCCAGAAGTCATGACCTGGGTGTGGTCCAGTCTCCTTTGCTTTTTAACCACATGTTTTCAGGTTCAGTCCAACTGTGTGGAATATTGGGCAAGAGTCTCAGTTAAACAATGCCATGTGTATGAAATTGTATGGAAGATTGGAAAGAGTTAGAAAATAACCATATAATGATAGAATATGTGCCAGACTTTAAAAGTATTGTCGTTGATGTCATTGATCAAAATCCAAACAATATCCTTGAAAAAAAATGCTGCCACAGCATAGCCTCAGTGTAAAGACTGAAATTAGTTCAAGAATATCATGTATGTGTCAGTGTATGTGTGTGTGTGTGTGTGTGTGTGTGTGTGTGTATATATATATATATATACATATATATATATATATATATATATATATATACACACATGTATATATATATATATGTGTGTGTGTGTATATATACATATATATATATATACATATACACACAGGTATAAATATATATATATAAATATATGTGCATATATGTATATATATATATATATATACATATATAGACACACACATAAGTATATTTATATATATATATGTGTGTGTGTGTGTGTGTGTGTGTGTGCATATGATAGTGTGTGTGCGTATGCCCACATGTAGGAGGGAGTATATATATATATATATATATATATATATATATATATATATATGCACAACCGGCTTCCTTCTGCTCTCCACCCTCCCACTACACCCATCAGCCCCTCTCCACCGCCACCCCCTCACCCCCACCACACCCCCCAACACCGACCGACCGACAGACCCTCCCCTCTCCTCCCCCACCCCACCCCCGCCACCGCCACTGCCATGTGTGCAACATGGCACAAAAGATCTTCTTAGAATCACAGCAACATTCCAGAACATTCTCTGTATCCGCTACTAATTGATCCTATTGAGAACTATTCAAAGGAATTTAAAACAAAAGCAGAAGACAACGGGCTTGTGCTGGCTTCCAAACCGTAAAGCTCACTTCAGAGCATACGATGACGGTCCTTTTGTCATGTGGCGGACATCTTGTTTCTTTGTGTGTGTGTGTCTTTTTTTATGTTTTTTTGTTTGTTTTATTAATTTTTTTGTTTTTTTTTGTTTTGTTTTTGTGTTTTTCCTTCGTTTTCTTCTTCTTCTTCTAGCTGTTGCTCCGTAATTCATATTTGCTGTTTTCTGTAGTCATTATTGTTGTCATTGTTGTTGTTGTTGTTGTTATATATGTTGGTGTTATATATGTTGTTGTTATGCTGTTGTTGTTGTCGTCGTTACATATGTTGTTGTTCGTATATCTGTTGTTTATTGTTGTTGTTGCTGCTATATGTGTTGTTGTTGTTACTGCTCTTGTCATTGTTGCTGCTATATGTGTTGTTGTTGTTGTTGTTGTTGTTACTGCTCTTGTCATTGTTGTTGCTATATATGTTGCTGCTATATGTGTTGTTGTTGTTGTTGTTACTGCTCTTGTCATTGTTGTTGCTATATATGTTGTTGTTACTATGTGTGTTGTTGCTGTTGTTACAGCTCTTGTTGTTGTTGTTATTGTTGCTATATGTGTTGTTGTTACAGCTCTTGTTGTTGTTGCTATGTGTTGTTACTGCTCTTGTTGTTGTTGCTATATGTGTTGTTGCTGTTGTTACAGATCTTGTTGTTGTTGTTGTTGCTATATATGTTGTTGTTGTTGTTGGCATATTTGTGGTTATCATTATTTTGTTTGTTTGTTTGTTTGTTGTTGTTGCTATGTATGTTGTTGTTGTTATAAATGTTATTGTTGTTGTCGTTATTGTTGTTGCCCTATTTGTTCTAGTTATCACCATTGTTGTTATTGTTAAAGTCATAACTGTCATTATTGTAGTTGTTATAGTTATGGCTGTCGTTATAGTCATAGATGTTATCAGTGTCGCTGTCGTTGCTGTCTGTTATTATTGTTTTATCATTATTGTAACTGTTATTGTTATTATAGTTGTTGTTGTTGCTTTCAATATTGGTGTTGTTACTGTTTTTGTTGTTGGTGTTGTTACTGTTTTTGTTGTTGGTGTTGTTATTGTTTTTGTTGTTGGTGTTGTTACTGTTTTTGTTGTTGGTGTTGTTACTGTTTTTGTTGTTGGTGTTGTTACTGTTTTTGTTATTGGTGTTGTTACTGTTTTTCAATATTGGTGTTGTTACTGTTTTTGTTATTGGTGTTGTTACTGTTTTTGTTATTGGTGTTGTTACTGTTTTTGTTGTTGGTGTTGTTACTGTTTTTGTTATTGGTGTTGTTACTGTTTTTGTTATTGGTGTTGTTACTGTTTTTGTTATTGTTTTTGATATTGGTGTTGTTACTGTTTTAGTTATTGGTGTTACTGTTTTTGATAGCGGTGTTGTTACTGTTTTTGATATTAGTGTCATTACTGTTTTCATTATGAGTGGTGTTATAGTTTTCATTATTAGTGTTGTTATTGCTTTCGTTATTGGTGTTGTTACTGTTATTATTGCCCTTAATCTTGGTTTTGTTCCTGCTGGTGTTGTTGTCATCATTATTGCTGTTTTTCACTTCTTTATAATTTCATTCCTTTGTTGTTGTTGTGATTTTTATGTTTCTATACTTGCTACTGTCCTTTGATTTCTTCTTTTTGTTATTGCTGTTGTTGTTGTTACTGTTGCCAATGTCATTGTTATTGCAGCAGCAGCTGCTGTTGTTGTTGTTGCAGCTATTGTTGTTGTTGTTTTAGTTACGCTAACAAGAAAGGAACAATAAACTGACTGCTATTATTAAAGCCACAAGGGGGCAGACAAAGACCACGATACAATGTAGCATGGCACGGCGCAGCACAGCGCAGTGCGATGTGATGCGATGCTATGCTATTGCATTCAACAGTGTGCAAGCAATTTCTATAACATTGCAATGCTGTGTTATAGAAATTGTGACTGTATAAATATTGTATTGTGATATTGTATGTTGGAACAATATTAATAATATAAAACAAGAAGCCTACAATGAGATATGATGAATACATATGTGTGTATGTATGTATGTGCGTACACATAGTGTATGTGTGTGTGTGTGTTTGTGTGCATATGTATATGTATATATATATATATATATATATATATATATATATATATATATATTACATATACATACTGACGTGTATATATATATATTTACATATACATACTGACATGTGTATATATATATATTTACATATACATACTGACGTGTGTTTATATATATATAGGAAAATGTTCAAGACCCCGATGGCAGAACTCAAGCCATTGAGTTCTGCCATCGGGGTCTTGAACATTTTCCTATTACCCACTCTACTACCCAAAGAATTGAGTACTCTGGTGCATTATGGTCCACCTGGTTCCTTACCACAATTCCTTCATTATATATATATGTATATATGTATATATATATATATATATATATATATATATATATAGATGTATGTATATATATATATATATATATATATATATATAGATATATATGTATATATGCAGAGATATATATGTATATATGTATATATGCAGAGATAGATATATATGGTTAAGATAATGGCATGCTCTAAACATGAAAGCAGTGATATACACAAACCTGTATGTATACATTTGTGTGTGTGTGTGTGTGTGTATGATAGATAGCTAGATAATATATATATATATATATTATGAGGTACATGGCTTAGTGGTTAGAGCATTTGTCCTTGCAATCGATAGATTGTGAGTTCAATTCTCAGACCGGGTGATGTGTTGTTTCCTTGAGCAAGACACTTTATTTCACATTGCTCCAGTTTACTCAGCTGTAGAAATGAGATGATAGGACTGGGGTCCCTATCATTCCACTGCAAAGTGGTCGTGGAGGCGCTACGGCAAAAAAGCACCCAGCCCACACTGTAAATGAGGTTGGTGTTAGGAAGGGCATCCAGCTGTAGAAATCAAGCCAGAATCAGTTCCCGTCCCACCCTTGCAAGCAGGGAAAAGCAGACGTATGATGATGATGATGATGATGATGATATATATATATGTCATGATAATTTCTTTCGAATGAAACAGTTCTAGTCCTGTAGAAGCCATTACGATATTAAACTTAATGTTTACACTCTGCTAATGTATTAAGTACCTTATTTACTGTGGTTACCCCCAACTGAACCCAGAACTCACACACACACAAACATGTATATATATATGTATATATATATGTATATATATATGTATATATATATATATATACACATCCTTACCAACATGGGAATTGAATGTAAGATAGCTGATAGACATAAAAAGTGATGCACATACACACTGGCAACAAACATATGCACATTGAGACAAACACCAACACACATGCATACAAACACCAACATATACACACTCACACGAACACCAACACATACACACTCACACAAACACAATCACACTAACACATACACACCAATACATACACACCAACTCATGCACCATCATATACACACCAACACAAACAAACTCACACAAACACCAACACATAAACACTCACACAAACACTAACACAAACAGACTCACACAAACACCAACACATACACACACAAACACTCACACAAACACACCAACACATACAAACACCAACACATACACACCAACACACTCACACAAACACACTCACACAAACACACTCACACAAACACACTCACACAAACACATACACACCAACACATACACACCAACACATACACACTCACACAAACACCAACACATACACACTCATACAAACACATACACACTCACACATACACCAACACACACACACACCAACACATATACCAACACACACACACTCACACAAACACCAACGCATACACACTCACACAAACACCAACACATACACACAAACACCAACACATACACACATACACCAACACATACACACCAACACATATACACCAACATATACACACTCACACAAACACCAACACATACACACTCACACAAACACCAACACACACACATACACCAACACATACACGCCAACACATATACACCAACATATACACACTCACACAAACACCAACACATACACACTCACACAAACACCAACACATACACACTCACACAAACACACACACCAACACATACACGCCAACACATATACACCAACGTATACACACTCACACAAACACCAACACATAAACACTCACACAAACACTAACACAAACAGACTCACACAAACACCAACACATACACACACAAACACTCACACAAACACACCAACACATACAAACACCAACACATACACACCAACACACTCACACAAACACACTCACACAAACACACTCACACAAACACACTCACACAAACACATACACACCAACACATACACACCAACACATACACACTCACACAAACACCAACACATACACACTCATACAAACACATACACACTCACACATACACCAACACACACACACACCAACACATATACCAACACACACACACTCACACAAACACCAACGCATACACACTCACACAAACACCAACACATACACACAAACACCAACACATACACACATACACCAACACATACACACCAACACATATACACCAACATATACACACTCACACAAACACCAACACATACACACTCACACAAAGACCAACACACACACATACACCAACACATACACGCCAACACATATACACCAACATATACACACTCACACAAACACCAACACATACACACTCACACAAACACCAACACATACACACTCACACAAACACACACACCAACACATACACGCCAACACATATACACCAACATATACACACTCACACAAACACCAACACATAAACACTCACACAAACACTAACACAAACAGACTCACACAAACACCAACACATACACACACAAACACTCACACAAACACACCAACACATACAAACACCAACACATACACACCAACACACTCACACAAACACACTCACACAAACACACTCACACAAACACACTCACACAAACACATACACACCAACACATACACACCAACACATACACACTCACACAAACACCAACACATACACACTCATACAAACACATACACACTCACACATACACCAACACACACACACACCAACACATATACCAACACACACACACTCACACAAACACCAACGCATACACACTCACACAAACACCAACACATACACACACACACAAACACCAACACATACACACATACACCAACACATACACACCAACACATATACACCAACATATACACACTCACACAAACACCAACACATACACACTCACACAAACACCAACA
>OZ024761.1:28804556-28805602 GCA_964016885.1 Eledone cirrhosa
GTAAAGTGGTCGTGGAGGTGTCACGACAAAAAGTACCCAGCCCACACTGTAAAGTGGTCGTGGAGGTGTCACAACAAAAAGTACCCAGCCCACACTGTAAAGTGGTCGTGGAGGTGTCACGACAAAAAGTACCCAGTCCACACTGTAAAGTGGTTACGTAGATGTCACAACAAAAAGCACCCAGCCCACACTGTAAAGTGGTCGTGGAGGTGTCACAACAAAAAGTACCCAGTCCACACTGTAAAGTAGTTATATAGATGTCATGACAAAAAGCATCTAGCCCACACTGTAAATGAGGTTGGTGTTATAAAGGGCATCCAAGCCAAAATCAATTCTGCATTAGCAAGACATTGTCACCTAAATTAGCCTTGCTTACATAACAGGACAACTCGTCTAACCCATACCAATGTAGAAACATGGACATTAAACAGCGATGATTATATATATATATAATTATCACTGTCGATTGGCAGTTTTCGGTAGAGGGTCGGACGCCATGCTTTGACGTATAGAGTTATGGCCCTTGCCATTATGAGTTCAAATCGCGCCGAGGTTAACTTTGCATATTATCATCCTTACGGGGTCGATAAAATAAAGTACCAGTAATGCACTGGGGTAATTGCTGGCCTTGTGCCTAACGTAGAAACAATTATATATATATATATATATATATATATAATACAAGGACGGACAGTTACTCCTTCATTACATTTATTAGTTTGTAAAACATGTTTCACTACTGATTAGCTCAAGATTTGATCTGTATTGATCTGGCCCAGCTCTGGAATCAAAAGCTCATTGAACCTCTGTCATTTGTATTGGCAGTATCGGTAGAGGGTCAGACGCCATGCTTTCCAGCATAGTTACGTCCCTTTACGATCTGAGTTCAAATCCCGCCGAGGTTGACTTTGCCTTTCATCCTTACGGGGTCGATAAAATAAAGTACCAGTAATGCACTGGGTATTTGCTGGCCTTGTGCCTAAAGTAGAAACAATTATTACCACAGAGGTCCGATGAGCTTTTGATTCCAGAGTTGGGCGAGATCG
>OZ024761.1:28805802-28813302 GCA_964016885.1 Eledone cirrhosa
AAATCCCGCCGAGGTTAACTTTGCCTTTCATCCTTACGGGGGTCGATAAAATAAAGTACCAGTAATGTACTGGGCAATTGTTGGCCTTGTGCCTAAAGTAGAAACAATTATTAAGTTGGTGTTTGGAACATAACTTCACAAAGGGTGTTACATACAAACCATACCATACATACATGGTTGGGTTTAGACCTTGAGGGGCCCCAGGGTACTTCAGGTTTCAGAGGCCCCCTCATCATCATCATCATTCTCATCATCATCATTTTACGTCCGCTTTTCCCTGCTTGCAACAGCACAGCATCTCTCCACTCGTCACGGTCCTTCGTCATCTCCACCGTGAGCTTCAATGATCTGAGGTCTGTTCTCACCACCTCCGCCCATGTTTTTCATACACAAATATTAGAATACACAGTAAACCCCTCGATTTTACCTATCAAAGTTAGCTTGGTGCAACTAATTGGAATTGAAAAGTTATAGGTATTAAATTTAAAATTTCTAACAATCCTAAAACTAAAAATCCCAGCTGAAAGCATAAATAAATTGCTACCTATAAGTATGCAAATGAAGTCTGGCATTATGTTGATATATATATATCATCATCATCATCGTTTAACGTCTATCTTCCATGCCAGCATATATATACATACACATACATGCATATACATATATATATAGATAGATATATGCACACATACACACACATAAATATAAACATGTATATTTATATATGTATGTGAGTGCCTCTCACTGCAGGGGGCTCGAGACAAATGCCCCCTTTGCTCTCATTAAATCAGGCCCTGCATACATATAATGACATGCCATACCATACCATACCATACACATAGGTATCAGAAAAAAAAAAAGGACAGAGCTATGATCCGCTGGATGTGCGGTGTGACCACCAAAGATGATCTCAACTCAACTGAGCTCCTGAAAAGACTGTTGATCGACAACCTCGAGGATGTGCTTCACATGTATGTGAGTGCCTCTCACTGCAGGGGGCTCGAGACAAATGCCCCCTTTGCTCTCATTAAATCAGGTCCTGCATACATATAATGACATACCATGCCATACCATACCATACCATACACATAGGTGTCAGAAAAAAAAAAAAGGACAGAGCTATGATCCGCTGGATGTGCGGTGTGACCACCAAAGATGATCTCAGCTCAACTGAGCTCCTGAAAAGACTGTTGATCGACAACATTGAGGATGTGCTTCACACGAGATGCATGCACTGGTATGGCCATGACGAGCACAGTGAGGGCTGGATTGGCAAAGTGATGAATGTCAATCCAGGAGGCAGTAGAGGCCCAGAAAGACCAAAAGGACTTGGATGTTCATTGAGATCAAGCTAGGCTTGGTCAAGCCCAAGTGAGACTGGCAGGCAAAAACATAGGAGTGGGAAACTAAGGAGTGCTGTCAGGCAGGACCCACCCACCCCTACTTAGGGATTAATTGTGTCCTGCATAATCAAAAACTGCATGATAATGATGATACCATACATACTATACCATACAATGCCATAAATACAATACCATGTCAAACCATAACATACTATACCATACTATACCATACCATACCATATACCATATCATACCACACAGTACCATATTATACCATACACCATATCATACCACACAGTACCATATTATACCATACATCATGCCATACAGTACCATATACCATATCATACCACACAGTACCATATTATACCATACACCATATCATACCATACAGTACCATATTATACCATGCACCATATCATACCACACAGTACCATATTATACCATACAGTACCATATTATACCATACATCATGCCATACAGTACCATACAGTACCATATACCATATCATACCACAGTACCATATGATACCACACAGTACCATATTATACCATATACCATATCGTACCATATACCATATACTATATTATACCATATAGTACTATATTATACCATATACCATATCATACCATACAGTACCATACTATACCATACAGTACCATATCATACCATACAGTACCATATCATACCATACAGTACCATACTATACCATACAGTACCATATCATACCATACAGTACCATACTATACAACACCGTTTCCTTTAAGTGCAATACTTCTCCAAGACATTGTCTCTTCTCTCTGTTCTGTCTCTGTTCATTTCCAGTGTAACAATCAGTCCAGAACTGTTTGTTACAATATCAAATAGACAAGTGCTTCTTGTTTTCTGACTTAACACGGAATCCTTAGACACAAACATGGACACACACACAAACATGGACACACACACATACATGGACACACACACAAACATGGACACACACATACATCGACACACATACAGAGACACAGAAGTACACACACAGAGACAAACACACAAACATGAACACAAACACATACATGAACACACACAGAGACACAGAAGTACACACACAGAGACAAACACACAAACATGAACACAAACACATACATGGACACACACAGAGACACAGACACAGAAGTACACACACAGAGACAAACACATAAACATGGACACACACACATAGACACACACACAGAGACACAGCCATACACACACAGAGACAAACACACAAACATGGACACACACACATACATGGACACACACATACATGGACACACAGACATACGTGGACCCACACACAGAGACACAGACACAGAAGTACACAGGTACACACACACATGCACACAGGCTCTCACACACACACACATATACACACACACATATATACAGACGCACACATATACACAGAAACACATGCACATATACAAACACACACACAGACACACACAAACACAGACACACACACACAGATACACACAGACAGACACAAACACATACACACACACACACACAGACACTCACACACAAAGTCAGATAGACACACACACAGACACATAGACACACACAAATACACAAAGGCTCAACACACACACACAGACTCAGATACAGACACACACACACACACGCTGACAGACGCACACACACACACACGCTGACAGACGCACACACTCACACAGAGACAACGACACAAAGATTCAACACACACACACAAACACACATAGATATACACACACACAGATTCACATACACACACAAACAGACAAAGAATCAACACACACACATACAAATACACACATAGATATACACACACACAAATACACACATAGATATACACACACACAGTTACATAGACAGACACACACACACACACAGATAGACACACACACACACTCAAACAAAGACACAAAGATTCAACACACATACAAATACACACATAGATATACACACACACAGAGATTCACATAACTCACAGATACACACTCAAACAGACACAAAGAATCAGCACACACACACACAGAGATACAAATACACACATAGATACACACACACAAACATAATTACATAGACAGACACACACAAAGACACACACACACACATATACATACATACACACACAGATACACATACACACACAGATACACAGACACACACACAGATTCAAAGACAGAGAGACATGTGAAGTTCTGAAGCCAGACTTTTCTTAATTCTGCTCTCCTCTCCTAACCCCGACATATAATGGAATGGTGAAATACGACAAAGAACAAAGAACTACTTGCTCTGAAATAAGATAAATGTTGTGGGACTTGACTATAAGTATGCAAATGAAGTCTGGGATTGTGTCGATATATATATATGTTTGTCTGATGGTAGCTAAGATGCTTCCATAGGCGGTATGCCGGTTGAGCACTCTATGTTCTTACAGAGCAGAGTATGATAGAATATAAAACGAAAAATCACTGATGCATCTGAACTCAATTCATTGTGTGTTACAATTGTTTCGCCGGCGGACAGCTCGAGACGCGATCATTGTGTGGATCTGTCTGATTCTGGATCTGCAGGTTCAACGGACACTCTAATGACTTCAGATCAAATTTTCTCACTGGGGTGTTAGCGTCAAAAATCATCCTCTTCGCTCGTCCTGCTATTGGCTGTTGTTTTTCTATGTCATCATAAATTTTGACCAACAGCTATATATATTATATATACATATATGAGCAAAAGGGATATTCAATTTGTTGGTAATTCAACAAATATAAATGTTTATAACTGATTCAGAGCACTCGACAGATTTTCTGGAGTATAATATTCAATGTATAAATGGAAACTATATTTATAAAACCATATTTATTCTATTATATATATTTCAAGGGTACCAAAATTTTGGTACGCTATCATCAGATAAAATACGAGGTGTGTTTTACAAATTTTACGCCCGCTTTTCCCTGCTTGCAAGGGTGGGACGGGAACTGATTCTGGCTCGATTTCTACAGCTGGATGCCCTTCCTAACACCAACCTCATTTACAGTGAGTGCAGGGTGCTTTTTTCCCGTGGCACCTCCACGACCACTTTACAGTGGAATGATATGGACCCCAGTCCCTATCATTTCATTTCTACAGCTGAGTAAACTGGAGCAATGTGAAATAAAGTGTCTTGTTCAAGGAAACAACACATCACCCGGTCTGAGAATTGAACTCACAACCTTTCGATTGCAAGGCCAATGCTCTAACCACTAAGCCATGTGCCTCCATATATATATATACACAGAAGACCCGACCCCAGACGAGTACAAGCTGAAGCTGAAGCATATAGACAATATGCCCCCACACCCTCCCACTGCAAAGTGGTCGTGGAGGTGCCACAGCAAAAAAAGCACCCAGCACTCACTGTAAATGAGGTTAGTGTTATGAAGGGCATCCAGCTGTAGAAATCAAGCCAGAATCAGTTCCCGTAGGAGCAAGACAAGGTCAGCCGGACACTGCCCACAACAGGACAACCAGTCTAACCCATGCTAGCGTGGAAGAACGGACATAAAACGGTGATGATGATGATGATGATGATGATATATATATATATATGAACAGAATGTGTGTCCATATCTATAAGTAATCATTACTTATGAGTATATAAGTGTGTCTGTGTGATGTCTATATGTGTGTGTTTATGTGTGCTTGTATACGTGTGTGTATACAGATATGTATGTATGTGTACAAATATGTATGTGTTGTGTCTATATATGTGTGTGTGTGTGCATACAGCTATGAATGCGTGGTGTCTATAGGTGCTTGTATGTGTATATACACGGATATGTATGTGTGGTGTCTATATGTGTGTGTGTGTGTACATGCGTGTGCATACAGATATGTATGCATGGTGTCTATATGTGCTAGTATGTGTATGTATGTATACACGGATATGTATGCCTGGTGTCTATATATGTACGTGTGTTTATGCGTGCATTTGTACGTGTGTATACAAATATGTATGTGTGGTGTGTATATGTGTGTGTATGTCTTTGTATGTGTGTCTATAGAGATATTCATGTGTGGTGTGTATGTGTATGTATGTGTATGTGTGTGTATGTGTCTATTCAGACATGTATGTGTGGCATCTATTATCCGCTCTGATCATATTCTCATATATTTTGTTGGTAAATATGTAATTCAGATTTTATTATTTTTTTGTGTATGTATGTATGTATATGTGTTTGTGTGTGTGTTTGTGTGTGTGAATGTGTATATATGTGTGTGTGTTTGTGTGTGAATGTGTATGTATGTGTGCGTATGTGTGCGTATGTGTGTATGTGTTTGTGTGTGCGTGTGTTTGTGTGTGAATGTATGTATGTGTGTGTGTTTGTGTGAATGTGTATGTATGTGTATGTGTGCGTATGTGTGTGTTTGTGTGAATGTGTATGTATGTGTATGTGTGCGTATGTGTGTGTGTGCATATATGAATGTATGTGCTTGTGTTAAAGAAAAAGGTGTGTAAGTATATGTCAAAGAAAAAAAAGTAAGGTGTATTTATGTGTGTGTCTATGTCAAAGAAAAGAAAGTAAAATGTGTGTGTGTATGTGTCAAAGAAAAGAAAGTAAAATGTGTGTGTGTGTGTGTTAAAGAAAAGAAAGTAAAATGAGTGTATGTGCATGTGTATGTGTGTGTCAAAGAAAAGAAAGTAAAATGTGTGTGTGTGTATGTGTCAAAGAAAAGAAAGTAAAATGTGTGTGTGTATGTGTGTATGTGTCAAAGAAAAAAAGTAAAATGTGTGTGTGTGTATGTCAAAGAAAAGAAAGTAAAATGTGTGTGTGTGTGTATGTGTCAAAGAAAAGAAAGTAAAATGTGTGTGTGTGTATGTGTCAAAGAAAAGAAAGTAAAATGTGTGTGTGTGTATGTCAAAGAAAAGAAAGTAAAATGTGTGTGTGTGTGTATGTCAAAGAAAAGAAAGTAAAATGTGTGTGTGTGTATGTGTCAAAGAAAAGAAAGTCAAATGTGTGTGTGTGTGTCAAAGAAAAGAAAGTAAAATGTGTGTGTGTGTGTGTGTGTATGCATGGGTCAAAGAAAAGAAAGTAAAGTATGTGTATATGTATGTATGTGTCAAAGAAAGTAAAGTATGTGTATATGTATGTATGTATGTGTCAAAGAAAGTAAAGTATGTGTATATGTATGTATGTGTCAAAGAAAGTAAAGTATGTGTATATGTATGTATGTATGTGTCAAAGAAAGTAAAGTATGTGTATATGTATGTGTCAAAGAAAAGAAAGTAAGGTCTATGTATATGGGGTGGGGCCAGGGAAGGTAAGTAAGAAGAGGGGGGAGGTGGAGATGGACGACAACAACAACAACAACATCAGTGATTCTTCTCCAAGCTACTCACAGAGGTTTCCACCCTATTGAGCAGTTAATCAAACCACATTTATATCCATCAAGAGAAACAGAGAGAGGGAGGGAGTGATGTAAAGAGAGATAGTTAAGGAAAGAGAGGGAGGTAAAGAGAGAGGGAGGGAGAGAGTCATAGAGAGGGGGAGAGAGAGAGCGATGCAAAGAGAGAGGGAGAGAGTGATGTGAAGAGAGCAAAAGGGAGAGAGTGATGTAAATAGAGAGAGAGAGATATATTTATTATTGTATTTTGTGGTGAAGGCTTTACTTTACATAACTATTTCACATAATATCAAATCTATGAGATTTTGATATTATTTATTTTGGCAGTATCGGTAGAGAGTCGGACATCATGCTTTGACGCATAGAGTTACGGTCCTTGCCATTCTGAGTTCAAATCCCGCCGAGATTAACTTTGTCTTTCATCCTTACGGGGTCGATAAAATAAAGTACCAGTAATGCACTGGGATAATTGCTGGCCTTGTGCCAAAAGTATAAACAATTATTTATTTTATGAACAATACCATAACATCAGTATGAGTGGCCAGTTACAGCCAGTTTGAACAGAAACAGGCGAGAGAATTCTGGCTGGATACAGCCGGTTTAAATGTTAAAGGGTTAATATGACACTCTAAGACCTAGCAGCGTTTATTTGAAGGAAATTTTACAACTGCACAAATAATATCTGATATCGTCTGAGTCTAAAAAGCATTTATGATGAAATGGCTGTCTTTCTTCTTTTTACATCATGGCCGATGGCAACATT
>OZ024761.1:28820802-28823302 GCA_964016885.1 Eledone cirrhosa
TTTCAAGCGTTAACCTAATATATTCCTTCCATATACTGTACTGATTTCTGTTTACCTTTTACATATATATATATATAAGTAGAAGGGATATTTAATTTGTTGGAAATTCAACAAATATAAATGTTTATAACTGAATCAAAGCACTCAACAGATTTCTGGAGTAAATATTCAATGATATTAAATAAATGGAAACTATATTTATAAAACCATATTTATTCTATTATATATATTTCAAGGGTACCAAAAACTTTGGTACGCTTTCATCAGATAAAATACAAAGTGTGTTTTATAAATTTTGACATAGCCAAGGAAAACATACCTTATCAGTTGAATATCAGTTGAATATCTATCCAAGGAATATTCAACTGATAAGGTATGTTTTACTTGGCTATGTCAAAATTTATAAAACACACTTTGTATTTTATCTGATGATAGCGTACCAAAATTTTTGGTACCCTTGAAATATATATAATAGAATAAATATGGTTTTATAAATATAGTTTCCATTTATTTAATATCATTATATATATATATCCCTTTATGATCTGAGTTCAAATCCCGCCGAGGTTAACTTTACCTTTCATCCTTATAGGGTCGATAAAATAAAGTACCAGTAATACACTGCGATAATTGCTGGCCTTGTGCCAAAAGTAGAAATAATTATATATATATATCATCATTTCATTTTTACGTTCGCTTTTTCCCTTCTTGCAAGGGTGGGACGGGAACTGATTCTGGCTTGATTTCTACAGCTGGATGCCCTTCCTAACACCAACCTCATTTACAGTGAGTGCTGGGTGCTTTTTTTGCCGTGGCACCTCCACGACCACTTTGCAGTGGAATGATAGGGACCCCAGTCCCTATCATCTCATTTCTACAGCTGAGTAAACTGGAGCAATGTGAAATAAAGTGTCTTGCTCAAGGAAACAACACATCACCCGGTCTGAGAATTGAACTCACAACCTTTCGATTGCAAGGCCAATGCTCTAACCACTAGGCCATGTACATATATAAGCAGGTGGAACATATTGCTTTGAAGCATTCACTACGTAAGATGGACCCAAGTGCAGTGCCTGCAAAAATCTAGCAGGAATTGAGGTGCAATGTAAGTGGACGATTTCTTCTATCAAGAGCTGGATTCAGCAACCATCTAAAGTCACAGGAGCCAGGGAGAAATCAAGCCATTTGTGAGATGGTTTTACTCACATACCTCCACATTGAGTGTGGCGTAATTTACAAGTCAGTTAGTGGACAATGACTGTCTCCGCCACATTCTTCGCTGCCGACGCATTGATCAGGTACCTACCACCAGTCTTCGTCTTCGCCTGAATCTTCGACCCCTTCCTGCAGTGCTTCTGCAATGGCGCTTCAGATGGTTTGGTCACGCAACGCGGCGCACTGAGCGTGAGCTGATCCGCGATGTTCTCCTCTCCCCTCCACTCCCTAACTGGCGCAAGCGCGTTGGCGAGCAGCTGAAGTCCTGGACAACGATGAACAAGGAATACCTCTCCGAACTCTCAGGTCCGCAGGTGGTCGGCCTGCGGCGATGGAACCGTGACTGGCTCGCTATCTCCAGTGATCTAGCCCGAAACAGTCATGCGTGGGTTGCCATGGTTCGGGATGCCGTCAGGACAAGGGAAGAAGCCGGCTCAACCCGTCCAGGGTGAATGTCGACACAAGTACAAGTAAGTAAGTGTCTAGACATGGTAGAATGCATGAAGACACAACCCAGCTGGTTAATGCCAGGAGACAAACAGTTCAAGTGTCACATTTGTGAATGTACTTCAGAAACAAAAGATGGTTTGAAAAGTCACCTGTATGCACATGATTGTGCAATGTTCAATGAAGGAATGGCACTCTATTGACAAGAAATGGCAATCAACATATATATATATATATATATATATATATATATATATATATATATATATATATATATATATATAGTGTATGTGCGTTTAGTAACAATGAGTGGAATTATATATTTATAAAATTATGTATATATAAAATATATACATACATAGACAGAGGAAGAAATTGCAACATTTTTGCAAGGAATACACACACACACTCATATATATACACACACACACACATATATATATACATAGATAAGAATGTTCTATCCTGATTTTTATATATATATTTACATATACACATACATATATAACCCATGTGTGCCATATAAGTACATAATACACTGCCAATAGACAATACAGACATATACATACTCATAAGTGTGTATGTGTATATATATATATATATATATACACACACACACATATATATATACATATATATATATATATATATATATATACACAGCCATGTGCAGTATATATACATAATACATTTTCAATAGACAACAATGAAAGTTAAGTGGTATTTCATTTACAGAAGAAAAAATATAATAAAAAGCATATTTACAGATTATTGTTATCATTATTACTACCACCACTACCACTACTACCATTATTACTACTGCCACCACTACCATTAC
>OZ024761.1:28825802-28828302 GCA_964016885.1 Eledone cirrhosa
TAATACTATCTATCGGTCACAACTCCAGGTAGAAGGAGCAATGTGAAATAAAGTGTCTTGCTCAAAGACATAACACGTGCCCAGTCCGGGAATCGAACTCACAACCTTACGATTGCGAATCCAATTCTCTAACCACTCAGCCACACGTCTATATATATATATATATATGCACGTATGTATATATATATATATATTGTTATATTTGGGGAGGGCAATGTTGTTATAATATTGTCAGAAATATATAATAAAACACACTCACTGTTTGGTTTGGTTTGGTTTGGGTTGGTTTTCACTTCCGTATATTTTATATCTGTGGTTAATTTAGCTGACAATCAATGTTTATCATTACATAATTACACACACATACACATACATATATATATATATATATATGTATGTATGTATATGTGTATGTAATTATGTAATGATAAACAAAAGTGTGTAAATATGTATATAGACATGTACCGCATGGTTAAACGACTGGGAGTGAAGGACCCCTAGCCTTTGTCAGGGCATTCTTCTAGGAGAAGGCAACTCAGGAAACTGGGATAACTCCGATATAAAACCTGCGGCTCAGTAATTACCGATGATGTTGATCTTTTCTTCTTATAGCTACTGTCGTTCAGAGATTGGGATTGGTTTAGCACACAGTCTTTCCTCACTTTAAAAAATATCTTCACGCACAGGCATTGGACGATAGAATTAATTAATAATTATTAATAATGGTATATCGTGCAATGGCCACACTCGATAACGAGGGGGCAGCCATCATCATGTATGTATGTATGTATGTATGTTTGATGTGTGAATTCTTTTGTGCTATCATACGAAACATTGAATGCGCTTATATACACGACTTTGATGGAAAGGTTTGACATGAGGGTGTGCATGTGTATATTAGTGTGTTTAGATTAATAATTTATCTTGGCTATATATGGGCTTGCTTGTCGTGCAGTCATTATGTTAAGACTTCGTGCAGTTAAACTTCTATTGATGTGACTGCAGTTGGCATAGATTTGTGGTGTAAATGACTGCACACACTGTGTATCTCAACATGCATACCTACATCTAGTCATTCATTCAGACATACATACATACATACACACATATATATATATATATATACATATATATGTACATTTAGTCATTCATTCATACACACACATGTGTACATATATATGTACATTTATACACACACATATATACATACACAACACACACACACACACACATATATATATATATGCACACATACATTCATACACAAATACTATATATATATATATACACGCACACATATAGATATATAGATATATATATATATACACATACATATATACACACACACACACACATAGATATACATATATACTCATACATATATACACACACACACACATATATATGTATGCATGTATATATATATATATATATATATATATATATACACGCACACATATAGATATACATATATACGCATACATATATACACACACACACATATATATATGTATACATGTATATATATATAAACACACAGGTATACATATATATATATAGTAAGTGGGACAACAATATTAGAGAGAACATAGTGTGTGGGTTTGTTTCAAATCCCAGTGGTAACTACTTCGCTTTCCTTGCTAATGTATTGGGGAAAGGTACTCATACACATACACACATTAACTCAGACACATACACACATACATATATGTACTCAGACACATACACACATACAAACATGTACTCAGACACATACACACATACATACATGTACTCAGACACACACACATACATACATGTACTCAGACACATACACACATACATACATGTATTCAGACACATACATATATGTACTCAGACACATACACACATACATATATATAGACACACATACATATATGTACATAGACACACATACATATATGTACATAGACACATAGATATATGTACATAGACACATAGATATATGTACATAGACACAGATGTATGTACATAGACACATAGATGTATGTACATAGACACACATACATATATGTACATAGACACACATACATATATGTACATAGACACATATGTACAAATACATACATGCACACATGTGCATACATACACAAATGTATATAGACACATATGTACACACACACATATATATATAGACACATGTACACATACATACATGCACACAAATGTATACATACATACATGCATCGATACAGACACACACATACAGAGGCACACACCAACATGCATACATACACACATATGTGTACACACATGTACACATACAGACATGCACAGACACACATACACACAGGTACACGTGAATATGCATACATACATACGTATACCTATAGACACAGAGATACATAGGAACATTCATGCATACATATGTATACATATATACATATGTATACATATATATACACATACACAGACGTACATAGGAACATGCATACATACATATGTATACATATATACACACATACACATACACAGACGT
>OZ024761.1:28835802-28838302 GCA_964016885.1 Eledone cirrhosa
CTCGCTTCCAATCATATTTATATATATATTTATATATATATATATATATATATATATAACGAGAGAGAGAGAGAGGAGAGGGAGAGAGAAACCTTACTATGGTTAAGTAGTGAGTCTTATTACTCTGGAATTTCACCTATGTTTTCACAGGAACATCAAACGAGAATACAGACACATACACACATATCATCATCATCATCATCATTTTACGTCCCTTTTTCCCTGCTTGCAAGGGTGGGACGGGAACTGATTCTGGCTTGATTTCTACAGCTGGATGCCCTTCCTAACACCAACCTCATTTACAGTGAGTGCTGTTGACATATTTTATTATCATTGGTGTGTAATAAATAATTGTTTCTACTTTTGGCACAAGGCCAGCAATTACTCAGTACATTACTGGTACTTTATTTTATCGACCCCCGTATGGATGAAAGGCAAAGTTAACCTCGGCGGGATTTGAACTCAGATCATCAAGGGACGTAACTATGCTGGAAAGCATGTCCGAGCCTCTACCGATACTGCCAATTCACCATAATATGCCTATATATGTATGTATACATATATATATATATATATATATAAGGGCGGTGCCCCAGCATGGCCTCAGCCGGATGGCTGAAACAGGTAAAAGAGTATATATATATATATATGATGAAAAAAAAAAAAAATATATATATATATATAAACGCATATTCCTCATCATTGGTGTGTAATAAATAATATGTCCACATGTTAAAGTCTGTGCCACATGTTTCATCACTACCAACTGTCACAGCACTCAAACTATTTAATCTACCATAAATCTTTTATCGACCACTTTCATCCTTCTTACATCTTGCCTCTGGGCTTACGTCTGTTGGAATGTCTTATATAAGACTCTGGTATGTCACACACATACATACACACACACATATATATACACACACGCATACATACACACACACATACACACATACATATACACACACATATATACACACACACATACATACATAAACATATATACACACACACATACATACATACACACATATATATACACACGCATGCATACATACACACATATATATACACACGCATACATACATACACACACATACACACATATACATATACACACACATACATACACACACACACACATATATATACACACACACGCATACATACACACACACATACACACATACATATACACACACATATATACACACACGCATACATACATACACACATATATATATACACACGCATATATATATATACACACACACACACACATATACATACACACACACACACACATACATATACACACATACACGCACATCTATATTTATATATACACACACACACACATATATATATACCGACATAGAAACACACATGTATCGACACAGAAACAGAACACACACACACACACACACAGGCAGGCAGACACACACACACACAGGCAGGCAGACACACACACACACACAGACAGACACACACATACAAAATCACAGAGACACACACACACACATGCTCTTCTCTTCTATTTTAATTGATTCAGCCAACAGATTACATCCATTCTGGGGCGTCACTTTGTATGTATATATATATATGTATATATATATGTATATATATGTGTGTGTGTGTGTGTGTGTATATGCACACACACATACATATATACAGGGTATACAGGGTATACATATATATCTCCCCAAAATATGTATACACACTTTCATTACTTGTACAGGCAATATTTATTAGAATGCTGTTCACGTGTATACATTTTTTGGGACACCCTGCGCGCACACACACACACACACAGACAGACACGCACATACACACACACAGAGACACACAGATGCACACACACTAACATACATACATACACACACACATACATTATTCAATCCAGGGCCTTTTCACTGTCAGTGGAGGAACGCCTCCCTGGTTGACCCCCCCCCCCAGTTTTCTGTTTTGGTCATGTCAGGGGTGTAGCTGCCCCCACCACGCTGGGCCAATTGTGGGTTGGTGAGGTTATTTAACCCACGGCAGGGTAAACTCATTTCTACAGCTGAGTGAACTGGAGCAACGTGAAATAAAGTGTTTTGCTCAACATCACCAACGCAAACCCCGGTCCGCGTATCGAACTTACAGCCTCAGGATTGTAAGCCCAATGCTCTAACCACTAAGTCATGTGCCTCTACACACACACATATATATACACACACACACACACACATATATATACACACATACATGCATACATACACACACACATGCATGCATACGCACATACACACACACATACATACACACACACACATATACACACACACACACATATACACACACACACACACACATATATATATACATATAAAGTATAGCATGTTTTAAAGAAATCACCATCGTCAATCATTAAAGAATAAGAAAAATTACTTGGCAAGCTGTTCAACTTTAAACATCTGATTCAGAGCAGTTTTTTTTTAAACTTTTTTTACCCTTTATT
>OZ024761.1:28843302-28848302 GCA_964016885.1 Eledone cirrhosa
AGCTTGGGTTTCTACCACCTTACAGAGTAGACTGGGTGCTTTTTGTTGTGGTATCAGCATTACCGCCTTACAGAGTGGAATGGGTGCTATTTATGATGTCACCAATACGACCACCTTGCAGGGTGAACTGGGTGCTATTTAGGATGTCACCAATACGACCACCTTACAAAGTGGAATGGGTGCTATTTATGATGTCACCAATACGACCACCTTGCAGAATTAACTGGGTGCTATTTAGGATGTCACCAATACGACCACTTTGCAGGGTGAACTGGGTGCTATTTGCCGTGGCACCAGTATGACCACTTTACAGAGTGGATTGGGTGTTATTTGTCGTGTCACTAGTAACTACTACCTTACAGCGTGGGCTGTGTGCTTTTTGTCGTGGCACCACTACGACTATCTTACAGAGTGGATTGGGTGCTATTTGTCATGGCACCAGTTCGACCACTTTACAGAGTGGACTGGGTGATTTTTTTGCCGTGTCACCAGTACGACCACCTCGCAGGGTGGCCTAGGTGCTATTTGTCGTGTCACTAGTGCGACCACCTCGCAGGGTGGACTGGGTGTTATCTGTTGTGTCATCAGTACAACTACCTTTCAGAGTGGACAGGGTGCTATTTGTCGTGTCACCAGTACAACCACCTTATAAAGTTCCTCTATTGGCACTTCTTTATGTTAAGATTATAAACAACAACGTATGTGTTGTTTAGCCCATGGCTGGCCCTGATCAAGAAGAACTATAATCAAAGGTGATCCAACTATGACCCTCCTGTCGTTTTGTATATTGACGACTATATTTTTTAATGTGTTTTTTTTAAAAGAAAATCAAAGGATTGTAGAGTGTAACTTGAGGGATGTTTAGCTGCTATTTCTAGTATGAGTCAGTGGTTGTGGGTGTAACCGTCTGATGATGACTCAGGGTTTAATTCTCAAACTGATGAGCAATATATAGTTTTTATTAGTTGGTTAGAATGCTACGTGTATGTGAGTGAATTAGTGTGTGTGTGTGTGTGTGTGAGTGAGTGTGTGTGTGTGTGTGAGAATGTGTGTGTGTGAGGATGTGTGTGTGTGAGGATGTGTATGTGAGGGTGTGTGAGAAACAGAGAATGTGAGGGTGTGAGTGAGAAGGAGGGCCTTGTTTCTTTCCAGGGACTATATTGAAAAATAAACCTCATTTAGTCATTACATGAAAGTACCTTCGTCAGCCTATGAACATTTCAGCCGACCCCATTGTGTGTGTGTGTGTGTGTCTATGTGTGTGTGTGTGTGTGTGTGTGTGTGTGTGTGTCTATGTGTGTGTGTGTGTGTGTGTCTATGTGTGTGTGTGTCTGTGGTGGTAACAACTTGATAGAAATATCTAAGGCAGGTTTTCCCAAACTTTTTTCAAAAGCGGAACCCTTTTGAGTTCAGAAACTTTTAGAGGGAACCCCAAAGTCTAATACTTTTTCAGACCTTTTGGGGTTCAGAAACTTTTACAGGGAACCCCAAAGTTATATGGTCGTAATATAAACATACACATCTAGCTTTCTTCACAGACCCCAGACACTCGTTTGCGGAACCCTTGCGTTCTGTAGAATCCACTTTGGGAACCACTGATATAAGGAATAGAGCGCGAGTCCGTAGGACTAGTTTTAGGTGAATTGGCAGTATCGGTAGAGGGTTGGACGCCATGCTTTCTAGCATAGTTACGTTCCTTTACGGTCTGAGTTCATATCCCGTCGAAGTTAACTTTGCCTTTCATCCTTACGGGGTCGATAAAATAAAGTACCAGTAATGTACTGAGTAATTGCTAGACTTGTGCCAAAAGTAGAAACAATTGTATTAAGGCTAATACTGCAACGAAACCATACTAGAAACTACGTTTCGTTGGTCCTTTAACCTTTTAGCATTTGGTTGTAACCGGCTGCTCATACTGATGTAAAGGTATTGTTCTCAAAATAAATAACATCAAAACCTAGTAGATTCGATATTATGTGAGATAATTATGTAAGATAAAGCCTTTACTACAAAAATACAATAGTATATATATAGAGTAATGTAAATGCTAAAGGGTTAAACCAGCCATGTCAAAAACTGAGGGTCCTCGAGGGCCACATGGGTCATATATGTGTTGTCTGAGGGCCACACATGACAACTAATTGAGCACATTACAACTATAATTTTTTTTTTTTTTAATATTGCGCTCGCGCTGTAAAAGCCATTGTGCGGGCCGCAGGTGTGCTTGTGAAGGGCCGCATGATGTATGTTTGACATGCCTACTTTAAAGCAACCAAACGTAGGTCTTTATATGGTTTCGTTGTAATATTGGCCTTAATAACACGCACATACACACACTTACATATTGTTTGTTGTTTATGCTTTGTGTCCTTACAGTCGTACAACATTTGGCTGACACCTTGGGTTACCTGGTTCATTATATTTGCTGATTGTAGACATGTATTGAGCATTACACATTCTAAGCATACCTCTATCTCAATCAGTTTGCTCTCTCAACTTATTACTCTTGTGTGTGTGTGTGTTTATATATATATATATACAGAGAGAGAGAGAGAGAGAGAGAGGTAGAAGACTGGAAGGTAATATTCGTAGTGGTAGAGCACTCAGTCCATGGGACGAGTTTGGTAGAAGTAGTAACACAACGGTTAGTTCACCATACCGGGAACAATTGTTTAATTGTTTCTCGCCATGGTGAACTAACTGCTGTGTTACTACTTTTATATATATATATATATATATATATATATATATATATATATATATATATATATATATATATATATAAATACAATTATAAATTATCGAGAATCGCATTTCGACCCACGAAATAACGAAAAACAACCTCCAAGATGTGTGGCAAGTGCTCAATGATTCAGATGAACCAGAGCTATAACAAACGTTAAAGGCCAAACACACTAAGACGATGGTTAAACAATATATATATATATATATATATATATAAATGAAAGGTATAGAAATTATTGTAGCAAGAAGCCAACAATATATATATATATATATATATATATATATATATATATATATATCCGGGAGCTTCCAACAGTAATGGTTGCATTTTTTAAGGGTATGTCAATATTTATTTATAAAATTGATCTATATTATATTTTATCTGATGAAAGCACACCATAATTTAACTTGGTGTCCTTGAAATATGTATAATGAAATAAATATGGTTTTATAAATATAGTTTCCATTTGTTAATATCGTATATATATATATATATATATATATATATATATAGCCAAGATAGAACTACAGTATATATACAATGCTCGAAGGAAGGTAGAGACTATATATGATAGAATATAATCGCCACGTCTTTTCAGAATTAGCTTGATGTGTTTATATATTATATAGGTGTTTTAAAAGAGAGAAGTTAATTTCTCCATCGATATATATACATATATTTATATATATATATATATATATATATAGAGAGAGAGAGAGAGAGAGAGAGAGGGAGAGAGAGAGAGAGAGAGAGAGAGAGAGAGACTTTTGGTGGGTCATGCTGCCAATAAAAACACACGCACCTGCTGGTTGTCACTTCAATTATATATTGAATAATATACGGGTTGTTTATGAAAACCAATTGGAGGCCTTTCGCTATGAATTTTAAGGTTGTGATGATCGTCACAACCTTAAAATTCAGAGCGAAAGGCCTCCAATTGGTTTTCATAAACAATATACGGATATTATTGAATGTATAATACGTACGTTTATATGTGTATCGCTATGCCGGAATACCAATACAATTTTTCAAATATATATATATGTGTGGGGGGGGGGGGGGGGGTTTGTGGTTGTTTGTGTGTGTGGGGGGGGGGGGGGGGTGCAGGGCGTCCAAGAGAAATTTTACAAGGCGGTACAAGACGTCCTTGGGACCTGAAGCAGGCAAAAATTTTTCTCACAATCGAGGTAATGGATGCTGCAAGGTTGCAGTGGGTCTCCTTAACCCTAACCCGGAACAAAATACCGGTTGGACCCCTATATATTTTTCCCTTTTCCCTTCTATTTTCCTTCCCTCTCTCCTCTGAATTTCCAATAACTTACCTAGTTGTTGAACGCTCTGGGGCGAGATATAGTGTCTTTAAAGCGTTGAAATATCCGAGACTCCCAGGAGACAACTGATGAGGACCCCACCTCTCCGTTCTTGCTTTCTTCTTATTCTTATTCCTATTTTAAGCTTACCTTAACTAGCAACTACACAGCCTTCCTATTCTCCATATATATGCCCCCACCCCTCACTCTCAAGCGTGAAACTAATATTAATTGTACTGCCTCTTCGCTTCCACGTTGTTTTTTTTTTTTAGTTTTTGTTTACTGTCTCAACTATAAAATATATATGTGTGTGTGTGTGTGTGTGTGTGTGTGTGTGTGTGTGTGTGTGTGTGTGTGTGTGTGTGTGTGTGTGTGTGTGTGTGTGTGTTTGCAAGGAGTGATATGAGTCAGCCTGGTTGAAATTACATCGGCACCCTTACGTCAAACTGGTTTTGATATAATAATAGTAATGTTTAATATTATTAATAGGGATAATGGAAGCCCTTTAAAAAGTGATAGTCCCCTGGACACAGCACACGGCAGCCCCTAATCCATCATCACCTGGAGTTGTGGCTCCGGGAGTCGTATATTTTTGGTTTAGCTATACACACGTGATATGAAAACAAGAGTATGTTCACAAACACTGTGTGGTTGTATATGTTCATGTGTGCATACATGACTGGTTGTGTGTATGTGTGTGTGTGTGAGAGTGGTTGTGTGTGTGTGTGTGTGCGTGTGAGAGTGGTTGTGTGTTGCGTGAGTTGTAGTGCGTGAGAGTGGGTGAGTGTGGTTGGGTGAGTGTGGTTGGGTGAGTGTGTGGTTGTGTGTGTATGGTTGTGTGTGTGTGTGGGGGGGGGTTGTGTGTGGGGGGGGGGGGGTGTATGTGTGTGTGGTTGTGTGTGTGTGTGTGGTTGTGATTTTAAAAATCATTTTTGGCTAAAATT